>BOPN01000368.1:217500-222500 GCA_017312705.2 Penaeus japonicus
GTGTGTGTGTGTGCATGTATACATATATCTATATGTATATTATATATATACATATATATATATACAGATATAGACCTCATAAGCCGTAATCTGGATTTGACGAGTGATGTGACCGACGGAGAAAACGGAATTTAATAGTTGATATAAAGTTGATATGAAATTCGAGTGAGAAATAAAGTGAAGAGGAAATGGAGAGAGAGAGAGAGAGAGAGAGAGAGAGAGAGAGAGAGAGAGAGAGAGAGAGAGAGAGAGAGAGAGAGAGAGACACACACACACACACACACACACACACACACACACACACACACACACACACACACACACACACATACACACACACACACACATATACATATATATATATATATATATATATATATATATATATATATATATATATATATTTATTTATTTATTTACATACATATTCATGTACATATACGCACACATATATTTGATGGAGAGAATATCATATCTATTATTGCAGATTAATTCAACGCGCGAGTACTTTGCTCTAATTGTTTTTGTGAAAAAAAGAGAGAGAGAGAAAAAAAATGCACTTTTTAAAAGGTGTTTCAGATCGTCAGTATGATATGGAGACTTTAGTGTCACAGCTCCAATATTTCATAGCCAGTGACCGTTTCAATAACACCAGAGTATTCATTTACACGTAAGCTCTGTAATATACATATATACATTTCATGTGGATTTTGTAACTAATAACTCGTTCACTGCTGCTCGGTTCCCGGGTCACTCATACGTGCATTGTATATTTTGGGAGGATTTGCAACTTGCATGTCGCGTTGCAGATTATTTGTTTGTTTGTTTGTTTGTGTGGTTGTGGATTCTCGTGGCATCAAACACCTGGAATCAAAGAAATTGAGAATAGTATATGTATTTCAACTCTGTTCAATTAAAATCTTTGAATATTGTTATATTCTGACGTAAAATGCGTTACCGAAAGTTCAGAAGTGTTCAACTGTTCCAAAAAATCCCATTATTTGGTCTCCCATTATTCGATATAGTCTATGTGTCTGTTCGTCACTCTTTACTGTCTGGCAGGTGCAGTGCGGATAAAGTTTATAGAGTATAGCAAATCATCTTTATATATCGCCAGCATCTCCCCCCCCTTCCCCCCCCCCCCCCCCACCTGTGTTCTAGTTCTCCGTTCGTTTATCAGCTCGGATTCTGTGTGATTCAAAAGCGTCATAAAATGGCGATGTAGTTGACCCTTTTCCATTTTCGAAAAGGGGCAGGTGTAACTCGGATTCTTCCCCTTAGTTTTTGGGGGATTAAAACCTGAGAATCTTTGATAAGTTTGTTCGTATATATCCTAAGTTTAATTGAATTCCTTTATAGGCCTATAGGTTAAAGGTTAAGGCCAGGGGAGTCTTTCCAACAAGTTTAGTCATATTTTAAGTTATTCTAATACCTCATAGCCCTATAAATCTTACGATTAAATCCATGCAATTCTATTTCAATATACAGAGATTAAATCAACCCGCAATTCAGACGCGAGAAGTAAACAAACTTACTTTCAGAACGTCACCCGGACATAGCGAAGAAATCCCAGCACAAACAAAGGACGATCACCAAAGTTTAGTCATATTTTAAGTTATTCTAATACCTCATAGCCCTATAGATCTTACGATTAAATCCCTGCAATTCTATTTCAATATACAGAGATTAAATCAACCTGCAATTCAGACGCGAGAAGTAAACAAACTTACCCTCAGAACGTCACCCGGACATAGCGAAGAAATCCCAGCACAAACAAAGGACGATCACCAAAGTTTAGTCATATTTTAAGTTATTCTAATACCTCATAGACCTATAGATCTTACGATTAAATCCCTGCAATTCTATTTCAATACACAGAGATTAAATCAACCCGCAATTCAGACGCGAGAAGTAAACAAACTTACTCCCAGAACGTCACCCGGACATAGCGAAGAAATCCCAGTACAAACAAAGGACGATCGCCAAAGCGTGTTGGCGCGTAACGTGCATAGCTCTAAATACTTGATTAGGATAATCTATTTCTCCTTCGCCACACACTAATTATCGTAACTGCCAGAGCTGTCATCGCCTCCTTGATAAGCGAGCCCCTTAGTAATTGCCAAGGATGATTTAGTTACGCCTTGAGTCGCAATCACGGTTCATCTTGAGTAAAGAATTCGTTCTTGGTTGTCCCCCCCTTCCCCCCCTTCTCCCTTCCCCCTTCCCCCTTCCCCCTTTCCCCCTTCCCCTTTCCCCTTCCCCCTTCCCCCTCCCCCCTTCCCCCTTCCCCCCCTCCCCCCCTTCTGGTAATTTCTTCGGTGTTGTCATATTACCATCTCATTTAAAGGAGCGAGGGAGGAGGAGTGAATGGGGTGGAGGGGTGGGGGTGGAGGGGGGGTACCTCCTCCTCTTCGCCCCATATATCCGCACCATATGTCGGTTAAGGAGATATCACTTTATTGCCCTTGATTCGATCATTTATCAGGGATGATGACGGGGGAGAGGGAGAAAAGGGGGAGGGAAGGGGGGAAGGGGGAGGGGAGAAGGAGAGAAAGGTGAGGGGTGAGGGATGGAAGGGGGAGGGGAGAGGGAGGGAAGGGGGAGGGGTGAGGGAGAGAAGGGGGAGGGGTGAGGGAGGGAAGGGGGAGGGGTTAGGGAGGGAAGGGGGAGGGGTGAGGGAGGGAAGGGGAAGGGGAGGGGTGGTGAAGGACGATGGAGGGGGGGGTGAGAGACAGAGGGAGAGAGAGAAGGAAAGCACATACGGTTCCGTGCATTTGTCACTTGTCAAACGTGAATGAATAAGATATTGATTGGCAACTCAAACCGCAATACTTCTCAGCCTGTCTTTTTCTTTTTTTTCTTTTTTTTCTTTCTTTTTTTGGTCGGCTCGAGTTGCCAGGCAGTGTTTTTTTTTTTACGACCGGCGCTTTTGTTCTCCAATGAGCTAAGGTGAAAGTCAGGTTGAAACATATCGGTTATCAACGGAAGGTCTTCAAGTATTTAATGTCACGCCGGAGGGATTAAGTAGCGACACGTATTAACACCGTAAAGTCTTCCTGATCGTTCTAGGAAATGGGATTTTCGACTTAGCACGCTCTTCGCCGCCATTTTAACGAAGCTTCGCACAGATCATGTCCGGGTGTCGTGAACCACTAGCGATCAACAGCAAAATATCTTTATTCTTTTCTAGCTTTGGAGACAAAAATGTTGAAAAAAAAAGGAAGACAGATAGAAAGTAGGCCTAATCGGTATAAGTGTTTATCCCAAGAAAAAAGAAGAAAAAGAAAAAAGACACATACATACATACATGCATACACAAACACACACACACAGATACACACACACACACACACACACACACACACACACACACACACACACACACACATATATATATATATATATATATATATATATATATATATATATATATATATATATATATATACAGTATATATATATATACATATTTATTTATTTACTTATATATATACACATCACCTAGGAAAATTTGTTCAAAAATATACATACCAACAACAAGCAACACCGAAGCCTCGGTCCTCGGGTTCGTTCTGGAACTTTCGAAGCTTCGTCCTTAACTTCAGACCTTTGCCAACCCAACCGTGACGATTAGAGTTAATTACATCGCTTCATATTTTCCAATCAACGCGTAATTAGCATATCTAACCGTAGGGAATCGTCAGCATGCCTCACAGATAAACGAAATGTGATGAGAAATTTTAGCCAAAGGATAGAATAAAGTTTGTGGGAGAGACATGGTGTTCGTGTTACTTATTAACACAAATGTTACTTGTGACTTGTTTCTCTGTCGTGGTTGGGAGTGTTAATTGATCCGGCGTTTTATCACAGTCTGGTACTTCCGGTTATTCTGTTTTCTGGTTGATATGATTTCTTGTGTGGAAATTATCTGCGAATTGGTAACGTTTTTGCTGTTGCTATCATTTTTTTTTCTTCTTTTTTTTTGACATAATCAGAATCATTATTATCATTACT
Source organism: Penaeus japonicus (assembly GCA_017312705.2). Lineage (NCBI taxonomy): Eukaryota > Metazoa > Arthropoda > Malacostraca > Decapoda > Penaeidae > Penaeus > Penaeus japonicus. The sequence continues at coordinate 221,515 of BOPN01000368.1, forward strand.
ACTTTTGTTCTTCTTTTGACGTTATCATTATTTCATTGTTCATCATAATTGTTGTTATTATTGATATTATTACCATTATCATTATTTTCTTATAATTTTTATTCTCATTATCATTGTCATTAATATATTATTATTACCATTTTGTTATAGTTTTTATTATCATTATTGTTACCTTCATCATTATTATCATTATTGTAATTATTATCATTATTGTTATTATTATCATCGTTGTTACCATTATCATTATTATTATAATTTCCGTTATCATCATTATTATTATTGTTGTTGTTTTTACTATTGTCATTATTGTTATTATCATCGTCGTTATCATTATCATTATTATTATCTCTATCATTGTTATTATCATTATTATTATTATTTTCATCATCATTTTTATTATTGTTTATTATCATCATTTTTAGTGTTATCATCATGATTATTTTCATAATCATTTTTATCATTGTTTATTAACAGCATTATTAATGTTATCATCATGATTATTTTAATTATTTTGATCCTTGTTTTTATCGTCATAATTACTAATTTCATTCCTTTTACTATAGCGATCACCTCATTATCCTTATCATTATGGTGACAATCATCATAATCATCATCAAAACCAATAATACAAACAATAATATTTAAATGGTGTTACAATCTTTATTTGCTTATTATCATTCCTATTACTTATTACTTATTACTTATTATTATTACAATCCTTATTTGCTTATTATCATCCCTATTACTTATTACTTATTACTTATTATTATTACAATCCTTATTTACTTATTATCATCCCTATTACTTATTACACTTCTTAGCTTCTTATTCATCCTTCTCATTTGACTTTCTCTTAAGACAGTACTTATAATCCTCTTCACTTCACCCTTAAAAGGTATTCGAACCCTTACCCTCGTCCATGCGTGTTCCTATAGATGCCTGTATTGATAACGTATAAACGGAAGGGGATCCGAACAGGTGATTAT
>BOPN01000368.1:242500-250000 GCA_017312705.2 Penaeus japonicus
TCTAACACTAATTAATAAAGTAATTTAACTTGAGGGAAAAGCTTGAGCGGCCAAGAATGGGCCTAAGCCACGCCCCCCAACGGCCTTGCTGACGGTGATTGGCCGGTGTCCAGAAGAGGTTGCAACACCTTACCACATGCCACATTTAGGTCACATATTTTCCCATGATCGGTTCTTTTCCTGTCTTACGCCGCTCTTTATCTGAAAGAATACCGTTCGTAAATTCTCTAATCACTGAGTGAATCCTACTATACCCGACAATACAATAATAAAAGACTATAGATCCAGGTTAAAAGCTTGTAAGATATCGCAGTCAAAACATTCTTGGGTAGTTTCAAATCTCCCCAAAAGAGCATCTCAAGAACACAAGTCTAGCATTGCGAAAAGATGAATGGACTCCTGCAAGTGTGCGTGAGCTATTGAAAGCGTCCTCTCTGCTTGTCAAGGTCAGAGCATCCGTCGGCACCTTTCGAAGACTCGCAAATACCTTCTTATTATGGCTTCTTCTTACGTACATGCCTTCTTCTTTAATGAACACCGAGTTAGCTCTTATAATATTGCTGATTGGTTTATTTTCTCGCGTAAGCAAAAAATAAGACGGAGCTCCGGCTGTGGATTCTAATTTTATGCATATCTCTCACAGGGCTTGTCAAACAAGCCAATCCTCTTTCCTCTACAACAAGATGGGCATTGTTGAAAGTGGAATTTATCAATACAATGTCGTCGCTGTCTTTTACACAATATAAATCACCATTCTAGTCATGCAGAGACTAAGCATGAATAGATATTTCCTTTTATGTGACGGAGAAGAGACTCGGTTTTACATCAACGGCTACATTGCTTACCTCTGTGTACCCTCCTGTCATCGCACTCTTAACAGAGAGCGAACATATGTTAACACATATGCGGCAGACACATGGTGATGGTAGATTATGTGTAAAGCATGAGCTATTTTATTTATTCTATTTCGTCAATGAATATGTCGAACTCAATTTCGTTGCAATAAGTGTGTATGATTTGATAGTAATATATATTTCTGAAGGTAATGATTATTGCTATTTTCAGTGTTACTGTTCATTTTCCTTCTGTGACCAACATTATTTTACCTTCATGTAATGTTAGATTTTATGTAAATATCAGAAAAAAAATCATTTTATTTAAGTTATTACAAATGTTATCATTGGTGATCACAGAAACTGTTTCGTTACCTCTTATATATTTTTTTTTCCATTTTTATTTTCATATCCCATCAGCATCACTAAGAATATAAGTATCGTTACCAGTAATCCATCATATAGCTCATATGAATTACATAATAGATGAAAGAACACCAATGTCAGCAGAAAAAAATAATGATTATCATTATCATCACTATTAAAATAAAATAATATTATATCATCAACAAAGCTAATGGCCATTTCATATCACTGATAATAATATCAATATTGATATTAATAATAATGAGGGTAATCATGATAATAACAATAATGATAACAATAAAAATAAAGGTATATAAATAAAGGTAAATAATGCAATTGATAATGATAATTATAATGATAACAACAACAATAATAATGATAATAATAATATCAATAACAGTAACAATAATGATAATTCTGATAATGATAATAGTAATATTAGTAATAAGGATAATGATGATAATAGTAATCATCATCATTATCATTTTTAATAATAGTGGTAGTACTAGTGGAAGTCTATATTATTGTTATTATCATTATCATTACTATTATTATCATTATTATTATTATTATCATTATTATTATTATTATTATTATTATAAATATTATCATCATCATCATTATTATTATTATTATTATTATTATTATTATTAACATCATCATCATCATCCCTATCATCAACGCCGTCATTAAAGCTATCATTGACATCTTTATTATTATTATCATCATTATCATTATTATTGTTACTACTGTTATCGTTATCTTTACCATCATCATTATTATTGTATGTGTCATTACCATCGCCATTATCATTACTGCTAGTAAAGGTTTATTATAGTGATTAATATTAACACCAATGTCACAATAAACGGTATTATTATAAAACAGTTCTTTATTATCATTATTACTACGAATGACGACAATGTCTTCCTCTTATTATTGTACTTATAGTGATAATTATTTTTGTAATAACAATGAATGTGATATAATGAGATCAAAACTTGGTAGTATGATCAAGAGAGTAATGGTAGTATTATGATTATTATTGATATTGCAATAACAATGATTGTATATTTGACGATGGTGATGATGATAGTGTTAATGATGGTCATGACAACGTTTAGAAAATAATGATGCCATAATAATGATAATAATAGCATTAACACAAATGATGATAAAAACAGTAAGAATGATAACAAAATATCACATTCATTATCATCATTATTATTACTATCCTTTATCATTATCATCTTTATTATTATGATTATTAATATGATCATCACCGTCCTTATTACTATTACCATCATCAATGAATATAAAATAATATAAATAACATTACTTGGTGAATTGCTATAAATGAAAATCAGTGAGAAATAATATTGATAGCACTAGCAGTAGCAGCAGCAGTAGCAGTAGTAATAGTAGTAGTAGTAGTAGTAATAGTAGTAGTAGTAGTAGTAGTAGTAGTAGTAGTAGTAGTAGTAGTAGTAAAAGTACTACTAGTAGTAGTAGCAGTAGTAGCAGTAATAGTATATTACTTGTATCATTATCCCTTTTACTGTTTCATACCATCAATTATTCCTAATATCATCATAATTGTTCTTATTGTTCAATATTTGCATTACCTGTCATCATTGCAAGTAATATTAGTAATATTAATGATAATAATATAAAGATGATAACAATAACAACAACGATAATGAAACTGATAAGAAGAATAACAGTGATAACAATAATACTAAAAATAACTACAGCAAAAGCAATAGCAATAGCGAAAGCAATGATGAAAATAGTAAGGGTAAAAATAATAATAACATCACTATTATTATCATTATTACCATTATTTTTTAATGTTGTTACTGCAATTATTGCTATCAAATTCATTATCGTTTCTGTTTCCTCCACCATCATCATCATCAATTAAACTACTTTTAAAATCATCATTAACATTGTTGTGGCTGTTCTGTTACAATTTCGGAAATGAGGGTCATGATGATGATGATGCAGTTGGTGATAATGATCCTCCTGATAATGAGGAGGAGTAGGAGGATGGAGATGATGATAATTGATAACATTATTATAATAATGATACATGTATTAATATATTAATGATACATACATTAATATAATATTGATACATGTATTAATATAATAATGATACATGTATTAATATAATAATGCTGACAATAATAACAATACTGATAATAATCATAATAATAATAATGATGATCATAATAATGAAATGATAGTAATGATAACTGTAATAACAATAATAAAGATAACAATAATAACAATACTGATAATAATCATAAAAAAATAATGATAATCATAAAAAATATAGTAGTAATAACAATAACTATAATGATAATAATGATAACAATAATAATAAAATGAAGAAAAAGAAAAAGATAATAATGATACTAACAATGATAATCATTCCAAGAACAACAACAACAACAAAAAAATATTCCCACTATTTTATTACACCTCATATCATAATATCATAATTCATCATTTATAGAATATTTCAATAATACTTTAACATTAATATAGATACAATACCTTTAGAAATAATATGCAGTCTTTGATAATATTGTGTGATATTATCATGTGATATTAATATCAAAAATAGTTACACTAACTATCATAATGATTATTTTTGTTGAATCCTTATCATTTTATCATTCTTCATCATTCTTATCAATAATCCTCACTTTTACCGGAATTGTCAATACTGCCACTGTATCTTTTTATCAATTACTGTCATTCAACCATTATCATTATCCGGAGCAGTTCTAGTAGTAATAGTATTAGTAGCATTGCTATTATTCTCAATATTATTATTATTACCATTATCACCTCTATTCCTTTCATCATTATTATTATCTTGATCGTAAATTATCATATTTTTTGTCATAATTAGACCCTATCATTATCATTTCTAGTATCATATCATCATTAAGACCATTAATACTAATATCAGAATCATCATTTCAATTATTATCATCAATACTAATATAATTATTTCAGCGTCATTATCATCATTATTTTGTTATCTTTTTAACATTATTATCATTATCATGATTACGTAAATACGTACTATCATTATCATCATAAGGATTATCATTTTCATTATTACTATAACTATCATCATCATCATCATTATGGTCATTATCATGATCATTACTTTTATCACTACTACTATCATTATTATCCTCATTATTATCATTATCTCTATGATCATCTACATTTCCCTATCCTTTTCATTTTTGCTCTGCCATTGGTTACTATTATCGTTGATATATCATTATTATTATCATTAGTATCAGTATCACTATTATCATCATCACCATTATCATTATCATTATTAAAAGCAATACTAGTATAGTTTATCATCATTATCATAACAATCCTTTTTATGACTAACAGCAATATCAACATTGTTATTATTATCATCATTACAAATAATATCCCTTTTATCATTAACATCACCATCATCATTACCATAACATACATAAAATAACCGCATATATAATCATTCTAATCGTTATCATCATTAACAACTCATTCACATTTAATTTCTGTAAAATCCTTGCTTTGCATATCATAATATCAGTTATAGTTCATAGTTAATTAGTAATAATCTATAAAGCTTATGATAATAAAAGTATCATTGTGATCATCCTCTCTAACATCATTATTATCATCATCATACTTTTAATAACTATTTCGGACATGATATTAATATCCGTAATTCTTAATTTTATTGTTATTGTTCTGGTTATTAGTACTGTTATCATTATCGTTATTACTATCATCCTCATCAGATCGATTGTCATCATCCACATTATTACCGTAATCATCATTAACATTAATACTATTTTATAATTTTATAATCGAGAGTTTTACCATGTTACTCGTTAAATAATTTCTTTGGCACTACAACACTTATCAATATTATTATTCTAGTTGATAACCACACACACACACACACACACACACACACACACACACACACACACACATATATATATATATTTATATATATATATATACATATGCATATCCACACATACATTTCTCTCAATATTTCCCCGCCTAAATATATATATATATATATATATATATATATATATATATATATATATATATATATATATGTGTATATGTATATATATGTATATATATATATATGTGTGTATATATATATATATATATATATATATATATATATATATATATATATATATTATATACTTTATAACGCTATTCAATATCAACAAATATACATTAACATTGATACAGACGCTTCATTCTACTATCTCTCTGTTACTTCTTTACGATAATTGGCTTATCAAAAACACACGTATTTGTTTGAGTGCGTGTGTGTTCATATATATATATATATATATATATATATATATATATATATATATATATATATATATATATATATATATATATATATATATATATATATGTATATATATATATATATATACATATGTATATACATATATATATATATATATATATATATATATATATATATATATATATATATATATATATATATATATATATATGAACACACACGCACTCAATAATTATCGTAAAAAAGTAACACATTTATGTGTACATATATGAACATATATATACATATGCATGTATTCATATGTGTTCATATATATATATATATATATATATATATATATATATATATATATATATATATATATATATATATATATATATATATATATATATATATATATATATATATATAGATAGATAGATAGATAAATAGATATATCTATATATATATATCTATCTATCTATCTATCTATATATACATATGTATGTATGTATACATATATATAAAGAAATATATATATATATGTATATATATATATATGTATATATATGTATATATATATATATATATTATATATATATTGTGTATGTATATATACTTCAACCGGAACAACATATCACATGGTGTGTTATTAGTGGTTAGACCCCTCAGATGTGTGTGTCATCCAGAGAAAAAAAAGTAAAAAGTCTCCAACATTATACATCTATTTTGTATATTTTTTTGCTGCCTCTGCTCTCTCTTAAGTAGTTGAATATTGCAGGTGTTGTCATGATGAGGAAAAAAATATGATGAGTATCACATATATGACCTTGTTCTTGTCGCTCTCTCTCTTCCTTTTTTTTTTCTTCTTCACCTTTTTATTTTAATCCCTCTACGCGCTCGTAATATCAGGAGATATAGTAAACACACCTGTCACAACGACAGGTGTCGCCGTCACCTGTTTTCTGTATCTCCTTCGCAATTAGTCGAAAACAACGACACAAGCTCATCAGGCAGAGATAATGAAGAAATTGTTCGTGTTACCGGAGAGCCACAAAGAATATAATAATCATTTAAGGAAAAGAGAAGTCTGTAGCGTAGCAACAGCCCGCGCCACAGAGGCATAATAGTCGTTTAAGAGGTCGTTAAATTTGCCCCCCCCCCTCCAAGAAAAAAAAGAGAGAGAGAGAGAGAGTGAGACACTTCCTACATCGCTCTTTTGTTGGTAATATTTTAAGCGACAGTCTGGATATATATATACAAATTTCTTTTTATTATAAAGCATATTGATTAGAGTTCCAGAGCTATTTGAAATAAGGTTTGACAACTCCTTGTAGTTCAAGGGTTCTCACGACGCGAATCTCAGCGTGGAGTCAGCTGTTTCTAGATTTACCCGACAAAAGCACGGCTACGTGGCAGCGTGGAGCGTTCGTTGGTTAGAAAAGTTCTTTTGAAGATTCTGCTCTTTGATACAGTTACCGATGTCGATAGTTACTTCCAGTGGAGGGTAGGAACATTAAGAATATTATATATATATATATATATATATATATATATATATATATATATATATATATGTATATATACATATATATATATATATATATATATATATAAATAAATAAATACACACACACACACACACACACACACACACACACACACACATATATATATATATATATATATATATATATATATATATATATATATATATATATATATGCATATATATGTATATATTTATTGATCATTCGTTTGCTACACCTACACAAAGAAACGTGTTCCTTGCGGTTCGAGTGCTTATTATCATATATCTTTACTGAATGCGTCAGTGAGCACCTGTGCGTGTCCTTGCAATCCAGCTGTGAGTCATGTTGACAAATGTCGGTTTCAAGTTACAGACGCTGCATTTTACAAGCGTTTGACACATGCATAATTAAAGAC
>BOPN01000368.1:252500-255000 GCA_017312705.2 Penaeus japonicus
CTACATTAATAAACGATACACAGACAATGAATATCTAAGAATTGCTAAGCAGCAATAATACATCGAATTAATCAGAAGCAATCTAGTTTCTAACCATCCATGCGTAAGGATGGTTTATCACACTTTAACTTCCCTGAACATTAGGATGTCCTTGTTAATAATAATAATAATAATAATAATAATAATGAGTGTGAAGAACTAAAATCCACAAATCCACTGAAATAATGAACGAAGGAACTGAAAAAGAAATAATCGAACAGTGCAAACAAAGAGTATAAAAAGAACTTCGTATCTCATTGTTTGTTTCTGCTTCTGAAAGGTCAGAACAGCGACATCGGCGAGGTCACGAAAGGTCAATTTCCAAATGGCCTAAGAGGTCAAGAATTCCTGATGGGAGGAAAAGCTCGTATTGAAAATCCCAAGAGGAATTCAAGAGGAATTCCGCGACGTAAAGGCTATGCAAACGCCAGCAATATGACGCGTTGAATCAGCTTATAAGTAAGTAAGTAAGTAAGTAAGTAAGTAAGTAAGTAAGTCTTCGTCACCTAGAATGGAAGAGTACCCTAAGTTCTGTTCTTTCTTAAGGTTGTATCTTTTAATGGCTGAAGTTTAGCCAGCGAATCTAACACTTGTGGAAGTTATAAAACGCGACAACTTACTAATAGAGAAGTGGGAGGTTGAGGGGGAGGAGGAGGGGGAGGGGAAAAAGAAGATAGAAGAAAAAAGAAAAGGATGGAGAAGAAGAAAGATGAAAAGGGTAAGAAGAGGAGGAGGAGGAGGGAAAAGGAGTAAGAGTAGGAGGAAGAGAAGGAGAATATTGACAATAATTATAGCGATGATAGTATTATTAATAATAGCAAGGAGAAGAAGAAAAACAGAAAAAGAGGGAGAGGGATTGAAAAAAAAAGAAAGAATGAGGAAGAGTAGAAGGAGAAGAATAAGAAGACGAAGGCAGAAGAGAAGAGGAAGAAGAAGAAGAAAATCACATTTGGACAGGCGAGCATATTGATTGCAGCAGATGAACTGATGACTTAAATGATAAGGCTTTCATATTCTGATAAATACAACAGAAATGGAGACAACAAAGCATGGATCATATTTCTTATATATATAGAGGCGGGGAAGTGGAGGATTATAAGGCTCGTATGGGGAAGGGGCTGTAGGTGGAGGAACAGGAGCTTGATAAACTGAGAATAGAGGTAGGAATAAAATGAAAATAAAATAAAATTAGGGAATAGGAAAAAAGGGATAGAGGAAGACGAAGGGAAGAAGAGACAGCTGCCAAGGAAAACCTGCCAAGGAAAAGTGTGTGTGTTATATTATTCATGTGTGTTGTGTCTGTGTTATGTTATTTATGTGTGTTTGTTATATCACTCACGTTTCTTTGTGTGTTTGTGTTACTTATGTTATTCAAGAGTATGAGTGTGTGTTCCTGCATATGTGTGTGTGTGTGTGTGTGTGTTACTTATGTCATTCATGAGTATGAGTGTATGTGTTCCTGCTTAATATATATGTGTGTGTGTGTGAGTGTGTGTCTGTGTGTGTGTGTGTGTGTGTGTGTTTGTGTGTGTATGTGTGTGTGTTTGTGTGTGTTATGTTATTTACGTCTATCTGTAGAAAGTAGGGATGGAAGCGGTGCAATGGTGCCGACAGAATGTAGAGAAACGTACATGGTTCATCTGCCTTTGCACGCTTGATTTGATTCTACTCTCTTGTTAGGCTGTGCATAGATGAGGAATTCGATCAGCAAATATGTGTGGGTGGGGTAGGGTGTGCTAGTGGGGGGGGTTGTGTGTGTGTGTGTGTGTGTGTGTGTGTGTAATAAATGTATGTATATACATACATATATATATATATATATATATATATATATACAAAATAATCAAGGATGACAGCTATTTTTAAGGGTCATAGACATACTATTAACTTTCAAATATTAAGTAATTGATATCATATCATAAACTCGATCACTTTGCGCTGTTTATGTTTTTCTTTTCTTTTCTTTTTTTCTCACGTTTCCTAATAACGATTAGCGTTTTCTCTATCTCTAAGGCTGGACTCATCTTCATGTTTTGTCCGCTTGTAATATCTCGTATAGTATGAAAGATAGCTTTTCACTAACACACCTTGATGTTATAAGTGCCTGAGGACAAGTAGCTGGCAGATGTATGCATACACACACACAATATATATATATATATGGATATATGTATATATATATATATATATGTGTGTGTGTGTGTGTGTGTGTGTGTGTGTGTGTGTGTGTGTGTGTGTGTGTGTGTGTGTATGTATATATATATATGTATGTATGTATGTATGTATGTATAAATATATGTATACACACACACATATATATACATACAATATACAAACAACAGACTCAACCAGCTTATCAACGTCAGCAGCAATAGACCCACCTTCCTGTATTACAGACTCGCACGCCATCTTGAACCGTCTCATGAAGTAAGTTACAGGTACAGGGGTTCTGCGCGGCTAC
>BOPN01000368.1:272500-285000 GCA_017312705.2 Penaeus japonicus
GCTTGTACCACTTTGTCCCTTATTCTTCTGCAAATATACCAATTAATTATAATAATTTCTCAGCTCAGCGTCTAAGAGTCAATGGTCGCAACGCAATTAATCACACATAAAACGTCATAAGATTTATGACGGCAGTATACCGAGATTTTCATCACTGAACCAAGACAATTAACAGTTTAAGAGAGCGTAAACGTCGGCCACCCACCCCATCCTCTCTCTTCCAAATTATTTACCGTTTTCCTTAAGGTCTCTTCACTTTCAACGCCATAGAAAACGGGAATAAGTCGATATCTTGGAATGCCATTAAGTTTAATCGCCTGTGGGACCGAAAAAAAACTTGCAGGACCTTTATATTCTGCATGTAGGTTGGGATCGGGTCTAAGCCTGGAAATCGTATCATAGGGCGTGTGTTTCTTCCATTGTAAACTGTTAAGACACATTTTTAAGACAGTGAACCACTTGGAGATGTCGTGTGAAGGAGAAGGGCACGCGAAGAGTGACGATAGACTAGGATTAATTTTGCATTATCTTGTCCTTACTCGTATTACATTTTGACTCCGCCGCAGTACATGCTCGTGAACTACACGGGATTATGGAAATGAGGCGAAAGTGCCAATTACAAACGTCAGAGTAAGAAGAAGAGAATGTGTTTACAGACAGACACATACACTTCTCGAACAGTCGAAGGCAGCGGACAAGTTGCACCACATGTTTTTTTTTTTTTTTTTCTTCTTTTTTCTCTCTCTCTTTTTAATATCGAACCCCGTGTTATTGTGTCGACGTCGCCTGGGTAGCGGGGCCAGTACTTGAGTGCACCTGCCCGTCAAGAAGTACCTATTCAGATCGATTTTTTCATATGAAGACCGATGAAAAGCGATAGCATTTCCTTAAGTAACCTGAATTTTTCGGAAACCCCCCCTTTTTTCGCTCGTCCCCTACCCAGCCCTCTCCTTTAAACTATAATCCACAGAAGGAAAGTTGGGGTCCGGGGGTTATTGCAGTGAAGTTGGTGATAAGTTTAGCATAGAAATGGCGGTATATTTGGGATCTGGGGGGTAGTCTTTTAAAAAGTAAATTACACGATGAAACCTGATGAAGAGTGTATTTTTGTTTTATCTCTACGCTTTGGGTTATGTCTCTTGAATTCTAATAATTTTGTAGACACTCTTTATAGAGACACAACAGGAACAATTTAAGAACTACTGATAGTGGCTGCCCATCCATTTGCATATGTCAATGAGTATATATACGCGACGAAGTGCATATGAATGGTGAAAAAACGAGGGGGAAAATATATGTATAAAGTACATTACATGGGCGAATGGATATACTGGCTGTCAAATAAACACTATTTAATTTCACGATTACATATATCCCAGTTCAAAACAACAGCAGATTCCTTATAATAACAACGAGATTATTCAGCTTGTTGACCAGCCCATAGAACAAATAACCTTGATGGGAAGTCGAAAAAGTGATCCACTTAAGGAAGGAAATATGCATATTTTCTTCAAATAGATCGCGTATCTCGATTATGCGGAGTTCACAGGTAAAACAGGTCGAAATATGTGTTAAATCACTAATCAAGGGAAGCGATGGGAAATTTATACCTGAACTCCCCGTCTCTCTGGTGATACGATAGATAAGCAGTCGGCGATGGAATGCAAAACAAAGGTCCCTATCTCGCCGGGCTTTGTATTTAGTGAAGGTTGCGTTGATTGATGGAGATCGTTATACATGTAGCTGATACGGGGTTGCATAAAAGGGCTTGGTAATTACAAGCGTCAGAGACGGTGGGATGCAACTGAAACAGATAATGTGAAGCAACACCTCAGCACAAGCGATATGCGTTCTACCCTTTATACCTGTCGGGATCTCTCTCTCTCTCTCTCTCTCTCTCTCTCTCTCTCTCTCTCTCTCTCTCTCTCTCTCTCTCTCTCTCTCTCTTTCTCTCTCTCTCTCTCTCCTTTCACACAAACTAATTTTCCTTGAGTTTAGTTTCTACCCCACCCATTCCTTCTTTCCCTGTATAACCATTTTTGAACAACCTTCAACAGAAACTTCTTCCTCGTTAAAAGCACACAACCAGTCATTAACTAACCGTCTTATAATGAGGTGTCGCATGATTATGATATTTGGGAGAGTTTACCGGCGACTGACAAAACTCAGAAACAGAAATAAAGAAAGGCATTTTGTCTTAGCCTTTTCTTCTTCAGCGACTCGCTCTTTTTTAGTGAGGTCGAGATTCGCTTTTAATCATTTATATTTTAGTATATAATCCTGATTAAGTATTCATTTCCCATCCTTATTTGACAACTCTTAAGAAAGTCATTTGTGAGTATGTGTTATTTTTCCAGTATTTCACTTTCAACCACATTGGCATCACACTCATTTTCATCTAGAAAAATCCATCTTTTAGTCTTAATAAAAACAGACAAATGACTACAAAGTCGCAGCCATTTCTGTCCCATTCTGACATCATATCCTGTTTCTGAGCTCGAGATCTATTGCAAATTCTGCTAAGTCAGAGTTTATTATCATATTGGCGATCTTCCCAACGTTAATTTCGTCTGAACTTCAAACCTCCCTCTACCCCTTGCCCCCCACCCCTTTTCCAAATAAACAAATCCTTGCCGATATTAGGAAACATGAAGAAAAATTATAAATGGTAATCACTCTCCACTGCCAGGGCAAATCATAGCTATCCCAGGAGATCATAAAGTGGCTCGCTTTAGGATCAATTTAGGATGGGGCATGAGCTCCTCCTGCCATTATTATTCAAGTTCATTAAGTAATCTGGCTGGGGCGTGTGGCGTTGGGAAGGGAAGAAGAGTTTGCGGGTGCGGGGGGTACAGGGGTAGGAAGGGGGAGGGCCATGACTAGCGGTGCCCAATATTTTCCCAAGTTTACGAGACCTGCAGTGCATTTTTGGGTATTAAGATACAGGCTAAATTCAGATTCCAAGCTCGAATGGGCTATTTTCCCGACTTGTACAAGGCTGTGGCGTGGCTCTCCCAGAACCATGATTAAGTTATCCCAATTATAGAGGTATACAGGACACTTCCTTTACCCCTCCCCCCTTCTTGGATCTATAATTAAATGTCATTTTCTCCGTGCGCCTCCAGTAACTCATGCGCAAGGTATGAATTTCTCTATTAAGCTTCATTTCAGGAATATGCCTTGGCATTTCTACATTTTGTTAAGGTACTGAATTTCTTTTTTTCAGAAGGGGGAGGGGAGGTGAGGGAAGGACTCCTCATCTATTATATATTTTTTTCCCTCTTACAAGCACCGGCTCTTGGTTCAAGAGAGTTCAAGCAGGCGGATATGCAACGTGGTTAATTATGATCTTGCACTTCATCAAAAGCAAAATAATATTATTTTACTATTCATAAACCGAATAGCCGCCAAACCCATGTGGTTTTAAGAACTTTTAATGTTAACATGATGTGATTTCTTTGCTGCTAAACAATATACTTGTATATACTTTTTTATACTTTGAGTAAGATTACTAGGTTACAATGAAGATATTATGCTTATTAGATATTGCCTAAGCTTCAGTCCTGATACGTAAGGACTTTCCGATTTTATTATACACATTCATATCAACAACATTTGCTATGTTTACTAATTGAATATTTTCATATGTTTTCTTTATAAGCATTACCATTACCATCAATATCATCATAATCATTCATCCAATCCAGTTCACAAAATGACACGTACTTCCCTCACTACCTTTTCCTCACCACTTCCCGTTCTCTCGGACCTACTAAAGGTTAAGCACGTCAAAGAAAACGTCACAAGAAAGCTTGATTTAAGCCGCATGTGTCTCGCACCTGATGCCCCGTCCATCGGCCTTATCTCTTGATCTTTATAGGAGTCTTGTCACAACAAAGTCCCTGATCGAGTATCTGTAACGGGTTCCTTCGTGAATCCTGAGGTCGCCAGAGAGATCCTAGTGCTTGGTCTCAACTGCAGTGCCATATCTGTTTTATGAATGTTTACGGCAATATGAAAGAAGTAGATAAAACACAAGCGGAGTCTTGTGAGGACATTAACATGTCAATTGATCAAGTCAAGTGTGGCAGCCGTAAAGTTACGTCAGACGCCGTGCTTACGCATAGCCAACCCTCTTTTTTTTTTTTTTTTTTTTTTTTTTAGACAGCGAAAAACATTTGAAGGATAATAACATCAACATCTCGAGTGTCACCTTGTTCATGTCCACCCACTTCATCCCTTTTTTGGACTTGTAATCTCTCTTCGAGGTATCCTTCCCAATGCTTATTCTGTAAACATAAATGCCATGTTCTAAATTTTAATTATCGTCCTGATCATATACGTTGATACTAAATCGACTTCCAATTACATTAACATCTTCTGCATGTATGTTATTGAAGGGATACTGCGACATGCAACTTTTAAATGGCAATCTGGGGCTAGAAAGTCAGATGGAAGACGAAAGCTAAAATGGAAGAGATGGAGTGACTCATGGTGACCGATATACAGAAAAAAACAACGAGAGAGAGAGAGAGAGAGAGAGAGAGAGAGAGAGAGAGAGAGAGAGAGAGAGAAAGAGAGAGAGAGAGAGAGAGAAAGAGAGAGAGGGGGGGGGCAGAGAAAGAGAGATAAGCACAGACTCAGAGAGACAGACAGCGAGAGAGAGAGAGAGAGAGAGAGAGAGAGAGAGAGAGAGAGAGAGAGAGAGAGAGAGAGAGAGAGAGAGAGAGAGAGAGAGAGAGAGAGAGGGAAGAGGGAATGGCTGTAGACAAACAGCGGTGCGCGAGCAAAGCGGAGAAAGGGGGGGGGGGGGAGGAGCTCGTCAAGACAGAACGTGTAAAAGGGAACGTGATGGGAATATCCAAGTATCCAATATCCCGAACAAATCTGTTCAGTCGTCGGGTAACCCAAGTTTACGAGGTATTTTCGTCTCATTTCCCGTAATATAGATGATGGATAAAGTGTGAATGAACGCCAACATAACCTATATCTCACACCCTCCCCCTTTGATACCTTCTCGTGTACTAGCCAGAGTCTTAAGGCATTACAGGTTGTAGTTAGATATAGAACAGCAGCTGGTGTGACGCCAAAATTAAAGAATGACAAAAAATAAGAGAGAAATAAAATCGTAAGTAATCGATGGAAATTTCAATACGTGTCACTCTCCGGGTATTTATTTGTGTCATAGGGTAATAAGCACTTTTTTTTTCCTTTATGAAATGAGAAAATTGAAACATTTGATTTCATTTTTTGAACACACACACACACACACACACACACACACACACACACACACACACACACACACACACACACAAACATACATACGTACACACATACAAACACGCAGAGAGGCACTTAGAATGGATTTTCTAATCTGGTGGAAGATATTTTGCCGTCCCGATGCACCAGGTGGCACTAAAGTAAACACGGTAGACTTTTTTTTTGTCTTTTTTGAGGCGGAGGCGCTGATGGGGGTGGGGTAGAGGGGATGAAGGGGGGTAGGGGATTTAGAGAGGAAGAGCAGGGCCTGGGAGGTTCTGTAAACAAAATCCTGTCAGAACGTGTTTGAGCCGAATCATTTAACGTTCCCTTATCTCACCCGCTGCCAGCCCCAGTCTGTGTTGCTGCTAGACGCTGGTCTCTGCTTTGTTTTTATCTTAGTTTTTCGTTGTCTTTGTTTTTTTGTTCTGTCCGTCTGTTTGTCCGTCTCTCTTTGTCCCTCTTTTTGTCTGTCAGTCTGTGTCTACGTCTATGTGTCTGTGTCCGTATCTGTGTCTGTGTCTATGTCTATGTCTAAGTCTATGTCTATGTATCTATATCTATGTATATGTATATATATATATTATATATATTGTATATATATATATATATACATATATATACATGTATATATATATACATATGTGTGTGTGTGTGTGATCTCTCTCTCTCTCTCTCTCTCTCTCTCTCTCTCTCTCTCTCTCTCTCTCTCTCTCTCTCTCTCTCTCTCTCTCTTCAAATTATTTGTCCTCTTCAACTTTTATTCTATTTATATATTTTTACTGAATTAGCGATATGCATAACTGTTATTTTTATAGATGAACGGTAATTTCCTTTGCAACGAATTTCCTCCCTTACAGTACCTTTTTTTTTTTTTTTTTTTTTCCTTTTTAAACATCCTTCCATTATCGGACTATCCTTTCTCGTGTTCTGCACAACACTCCTGTCGAGAGAGCATACTTCAAGCTTTCGAACCGCTTAAGAAAATCTAAAATTTCCATAAAAAAAAAGGAGAAAAAAGGCAGAGAGGGAATTTCGGGATGTTTGTTAACAACCGCGTCTTCCGCAAAACGAACCACTTCCACCCGCCGTGTAATTCAAGACAAGGAAGGTAGTGACACTTGCCGATGCCTTCCGCGGCGGCAGGTATCTTCAGCATCCGGCAAATCGCTATGCAAAGACCGGGAGCTCTTCTTTCCTCGCATTCTTTCCAAATTTCTGAGATGCGAGAGGAAGGTGTAGCCTCTGACAAATAACATGGTCGGATTCTCCCTCCCCGCCCTTCTCTCTCCCTCCCTCCCACTACCTTCTCTCTCTCTCTCTCTCTCTCTTCTTCCCCTTCTAACTTTCTCCCTCCCATCTCCTTTTATCCTCCCCCCCCCCCCCTATACCACCCTCCTAACTCTCCCTCATTCCCCGCACATCTCTTTTTTTTCGAATTTCTTCTTTCTTTCTCTTTTTTTTTCTCTCTCTCTCCCTCTCTCCCCTTCTCTTTTAACTCCGAAGGCATGCAGATAAAACTCGGCATTTGGGTAGAGGACTCTGGCTTTGGCACGACTCTCAAATAGGGGGTAAAAAGCACGCCGTTTCATAACTAATTCACCGTCACTGAGGAATAGAGGAAAGAGAAGCTATCTTTTTCCCCCCGCGGCCCGTGAGGTTGTAAACAGAATCGCAAGAGGGGAAAACCTTGAAAAGAAAAAAAAACAAATAGGATGAAAAACTCAAATAATTCAGAAAAGGGGAAAAAATACGAACGAGAGGGGGAAGGGAAAATAACCATAGATAAAAAGATAAGGAATAAGGGGAGCAAGAAATGGCATATCATCCAGGAGGACATATAAAACAGAAGGTACCGACAAAAATCGTCACGATATAGACGGGGGGGGGGGGGGGGGGGGGTGCGCGAAGTTTAGACATTGTCGGTGCTTCGGGAATCATTAAGAACGTGGCTAGTTGGGCCTATATTGCCCTTGGGGGAGGCTCAGAAGGGGGGAGGCGGAGGGGGGAAAAGAACGGGGGGGGGGGGGGAGGATGACTGTTGAGTCCTAACGGCGACAGGGAGAGACTTGAGGCTCGTACGATACCAGAGATTAATCAGGAGGTGTCAGGATCATAGGACGGACCAATCGCAAGATCAGGGCAAATAAGGGGAAAGGGATGGTCGACGTCGAGATTGGTGAGGGGGGAGACAGCAGCCTGAGGGAAGGAGAGGGGGAGAAGAGGAAAGGATAAAAAAAAAGAGATGTGAAGAGAGAGAGAGAGAGAGAGAGAGAGAGAGAGAGAGAGAGAGAGAGAGAGAGAGAGAGAGAGAGAGAGAGAGAGAGAGAGACTCTCGTGCACACTCGCCAAGGGACAATAAAGAAGAAGTGTATAGAGAGGTGAGCCATTCTGTTTCCAAGCGAAGGAGGGATAGCAACATTAAAGCTCTTGCCTGAAATTTTCTCCTAGAAAATAGTAAAAAAAAGGGAGGGTAAAAAAAAAGTTTGGCCGCATTGTATCTCAAGCGGAATGAATCGGAAGAGAAATTGCCCGTTTCCATCAGTGCCCCCGACATTTTTTGGAAGTCAGTCCCAGGTCTTGCAGTCAGAATTACTTGCCCTTTCCTGCACGGTCGGGAGAGGAGAATAGAAATTGGCAATGCTGGAAAAATGGCGGCGGTAGAAGAATGAAGCTGCCGGGATAACGAGATAGACGCGAGAACGTGTGGAGATAGAGAGGGAGAGGGAGAGCTCAGCCGGGAGAACTCTGCGGAATTTTTAACAAAGGGGATTCCTGTGCCTGAATTTTTTGGGATTCATTTTTACATGTGTAGGTTGGCGCAAATATGCAGACGCAGAAAGAGTGCGTGTGTTTGGTATGTAGATTTTACGCACGCGCGAACACACACACACACACACACATACACATACACACACACACACACACACACACACACGCATATATATATATATATATATATATATATATATATATATATATATATATATATATATATATATATCCACACACATTTACGAAGAGGAAAGCACGGAGTCACAAATGCCATACGGAGCAGTCTCTCGCTAATAAGAGGGGCGACATAACAAGAAAAGTAGAACAGCGAATAAAGGGGGACGGCGATAGGGGAAGGGGAGGGCTGAATATAGAGGGGAGGGGGAGGGAGGAGGAGCGATAGGCCTCGGGCATTATTCTATTGCTAATGGTCCCTAGAAGGCCTATTTCTGCAGGCAAGTTTTGAATGGAAAACGCCTATTTTTCGTTTGGTTTCGTTGTTATTGTTGTTATTTGTGTTGTTATTAGTGTTGGCGATGGTCTTATGTTATTGCCCGTACTATTGAGATTAGAAGTAATTTACTGTTGTCATAAATGTTAAGGTTATGGATAAATATATCACTACATTCATACACCAGTTAGATTATTACTACTTCAGCAACACCGACAATGAAAAATGATAAGGGCAATAATGACAACAACAATAAAAATAATGATAAATAGTGATAGTAAACGAAAACAAAAGCAAACGAATAATCTATCACAAAAAACAACAGCATTCCAGCGAAACCAGATGGAAACAGAGGGCCTTATATGCACACGAGACGAGAGATGCAAAGAACAAGGAAAAAGAAACGTCTATTTTATTTCTCCCCGGACTAAAGAAATAAAACAAATAGAAAAGGAGAGGGGGCGGGGGAGTGGAGGAGGGGGAAGGAAGAGGGAGGAAGAATAAAGAAAAAAGTTCAAAACAAGGACATTTGGGAAGACTCTGCAGGAAAGCGGAAATGGGACTGTTTGGAGCGGCCCACGAAAACACGACGAATATCCACCGAAAAAAAGGCTGCAATATCCCGTCTTTCTTTTTTTCTTTTTTCTCTTTTTTTACTTCATGTTGTCTTTTCCGTCTTTCCGTTTTTTTTATTATATACATTTTTTTCTTCTTAACTTCCCCTCTCCATCAGCTGTCATCGTAAAGAATCCCTGAATGCACTGACATAGGGAACAAAGTTGAGAGATTTGGTTGCGCACGAAAGATTATGTGAATTATTACACGATGGAATACGTTTTTCTTGCTGATTCTGCATGGCTCAAAGGGAGATCATTTTCGCATCATTTATATCGCGAAGAAACAACGTTTTCGTAACCGTACGTTTTGTTCTTGGTTTGAAACACATTGACAAAGTTTGCCGTGGATGAAATATATTTTAAAATGCAACATCTTAGGATCCTCTGCATACATTTGACTTCGAAGGCATACGGACGTACCCAAGCGCACTCATATACATATGTAAATAATAAACTCTCAGTAATACATGCACACATATGTAATAATATATTTCCCTTATAAAAATCGGACACTCCTTCACATTACCAGTAATAAGTCATTCAAATATACACGCATGCAAAAAAGAAAATGACAATGAAAAAAAAACGAAGATAAAATCAGCCAGACGCTCCAACCATCTTTCTTTCTTTTTCTTTTGAGGCGTACAAGAACAAAATGTTACCTCCTCCCGGCTAGTCTTCCAGGAGCCGACCGCGAAAAATATCCTGGAAGTTTCTACTGGCAGCGGAAAATAAATAAGAGAGGAGATCGTTCCCCTGACACGAGCAACGAGAGCGTCCAGGCAGGCGGAGGCTCGTTGGCTAGATTCACCCTCGCCAAAGTCATATATTCCCCAAATATATTATGATTGGGCGAGTCTAAGACGCGCTGGAATATATATGAAATGTATAAAATGTATAAAAGAAGGCTGAGCAGTCTCCTCGGTGCAACATTTTAAAAGGAAGAGCCTTTATCTGGCGTGAGCCTTCGTAACTCATAGAGAGTATGAGATATATTATGATTGTGCTGGTCCCAGACGGCCATGATGTACAAAAAATGTATATGAGAGATCCTTTGTCCAGATAATGGCATCTTCGCCTGAGTTATTAAGACGGGCCCAGTTTCCATCTCTTTTCCCCCCTCCCCCTATCCATCCAAGATTGATTTGCAGACTGAAAATCCCTGCAAAGTCCCCACGAAAAAAAAAGAAACACCCGAAAAAGGAGCAGTTGTCCTTCCGATCCTTTGTGCAGCTCAGCACGACACCCGAAAGATCCGGAGGTTCAGTGACAAATATCGACCCCGCGTCCCCCTCCCCCTCCCCCTCCCTCCCTCGCTGCCCCATAACATAGAGTTCCTCAGATAGGACTCCGAGATCCCCGCTCGACTCGGAACGCTAAACCTGCCACTTGTAGGATCAAATTCCTTCATTAGTTCTAACGTTTCAGATTCGAAAACACAAAGGCCCAGGGTGGAGATCTAAAACCGATAGAAAAATTCAGATTTCTCAATTTCTCGAGCAGAACCTTACATGGATATCTGTTTTTCTTTTCGTTTCCTGGTGCTTTAAATTCTAATAAATTGAAGTATTTTACAAAATAGATACTTTCTCTCAGTGATGTAACAGATCCGTATCGTGTGTGCAATAGTAAACTGCTTGCTTTTCTCCTACTACTGATACTACTGTATCTACTTATTCTACTCATGTTTATGTATATGTTATTGTAAACATTTGTATAATCGTAATATCATGAAGCAGTATATATTAGAAACCTAATTTCAAATATACCAATGCCGGGTATATTACGCATGAACCTATATAAACAAAACTATCTGTTTGTCTATGCATAAACATCTCGAGGAGTATCCCCAAACGAACATAGTCATCATAGTCTTAGTGTGAGTGTAGTAGAAGGAGGATAGGTGTTTGGTTCTGTAAACATACAACTGTAGTATCCACAACACTTATCCATATGTGTGTGTGTGTGTATGTATGTATGTATGTATGTATGTATGTATGTATGTATGTATGTATGTATGTATGTATGTATGAATGTATATATATATACACACTTTTATATAGATAACCACATAGTCATAGATGTATATGTGTATGTGTGTATGTTTGTTTGTATGTATATGTACATATAAATAAATATATATATATATATATATATATATATATATATATATATATATATATATATATATATATATATATATACACACACACACACACAAACTATATTCGCACAAGCAGATATCAAAATATCCATCATTATTGCCCTCCAAGACGCCATAGCATTCCCAGCCAAGGTCTGCTATGGAAATCTGCGGGATGAACATGGCAAATATGGGCCCATACACCGCTTTCTTCCCTTGCGCGCCGATGCTACGTAATCCCCGTTTCCTTCCCTTTTCATTGATTCTCCTATATCATCTTGCCAGTCGTGAGCAGATGCCAATCTTGTAGATGAGTAGATATACTAAAAAAATTTTTTTTCTTTTTTCGAATAATGTTAATAGTGTGAAATTTTTATAAGGATAGCGTGTGCTTTTCATGGTATCATAAAAGCAGGGGTTTGTTGCTGGGTGTATGTTGCATGCTTGAAAATATAATCATGATGACATAATATATTCTCACTGATAATAAGAGGGATTTTAATACCCAATGAATGTGTATTTCAAATTGCTACTTTTATGGATCACATGATATACCGAAGATATCATTCAACACCGATTAAACTACAATTTGCAACAGATCCCTTTCACCATGCATAACCTGTGCACAGCAAGCACGGATCTCAAGCGACATAATCCTTTTAAAGATAACCTGATTTAGTGTCAAGGATACTAAAGCAACACAAACCAATACAAAAGGGGTCTTTTTGCAAAACAGATAAAATAACCTTAGCAGTGACATGTACAAGCAGCCATGTCAGAGTTGATATAAACAAATGATCGGACAAAGATATATACTCATATATATAATATTTTTATGCAAATGGCCATGTGCGTTGTGTGTGTTATTTGTTAGTCTGACCATCTGTTTATACCAAGAATGATTTGTTTGTTTATCTGTGCTGTTCTTGGTAACATTTGTAATAGTATAAAACAAGTTTTTGTTTTGTGTGTATGTGCCTTTTCAAATCAGCAGATTAGGTATATGTAAGGTTATAAACATTTATGTACGTTCAGTCTAAACACCGTTTATAAATACACACACACACGCGCACACACACATACATACATACAAACATACATGCACACCCACACACACGTGTATATATGTATGTAAGTATATATATATATATATATATATATATATATATATATATATATATATATATATATATATATATATATATATATAACACGAGGCAGCAAAATTGTAACAATCCCCCACATTTCCGTG
>BOPN01000368.1:290000-295000 GCA_017312705.2 Penaeus japonicus
GCATTTGTACCCAGCCAAGCCTGGTCCCCTCTTATCCTTGATTCTGTTTCCCATTTCTCAGTTTTCTCTCAAATTTTCACTCATTATTCCATGGCACATGTGTAGTATATTCATTTTCTAGACAAGAACAACGTGGTATAATCATTCTAGCTGAATTAAACCTGCTTTCCATCAACAGTAAATATAACATCGCTAACTTGTAACCCGAAAATCTCCCCTAACATCTCATCCTATATGGTTTAAACCTTCCCAGTCCTTCGCTAAAATATTGCGTTTATGCCATGCCAAAAAACAGGCCCGTTCAAAGCAACGGAATGACAGAATACAAAAATAAAAAGTGACGGTAAGCCATAATGCGACGACAGCGGTAGGACGGAATGAGCCAGCCTCGTTGCAAGGATCCCGTTTTCAATGTCTGCAACCCAGCGGGAGGTGGGAGTGGCTGGGAGGGGGGGGCGGGAGGAAAGGCGGAGCCAAGCGCGCCGCCTGCCAGCTCGTGTCGATCTCCTGAAAAGTTGCTGCGCTGTTTTGATGTATGTACGTCATTGTAGTCTTGGAGCTCTTTACAAGAGATTTCATACTCCATTTACAATAATCCCGAATAATCCTGTAAGCATTTTGCCTTGCAGGAACGATGTGCAAAAGTTTAGTAGACATTTGTTTTGACAGTGATATCTTGCAACCGTGCCAAAAGCCATTAGCCAATCAGTGAGTTCGTCAGCCCAGCCTTCTAGCGGCCGGTTAGTTTGAAAATGGGAGCATTTCGTTACATTCATCAAACCTTATACGTTACAGCGTTCCTGAATTTAAGCTATTTTCTGACTCAGTGCAGAAGGTGTAGCCGTAAAGATTTCATAAGTGTTTCAGGCTACATTTACCTTTGGGGATTTTTCTGGTTTTCCATAGTCACTGATCACATCGACCGACAGTTACCATTTCATGATTTTTTCGCCAATTTCTCGAGCTCCAAAAAACGAAAGTCACAGCTCTCCACCGAATGATATACTATCAAATCCTCCAGAGATTAATAGGAATTGTGATCAATACAGGATTGTCAGATTGTGCCATACCCAGCCTCAACAAGAGTAAGTTCCTGCAGACTAATCCTATGAACAGGCGTTAGTGCTCGCCGTTGGTGCGACGCCGAAGTTGTGGGGGAACGAGACGGGCGATGGGGCGAGGTGTTGGGGGTAGCGGAGGAGGAGGGGGGGGGGATTAGAAACAAAGGTAGAGATACGAGAGACGGAAGTTGGCGGGGGGAGGGGGAGAGGGGGGGATGGAGGGAGAAAGAAGAGGAAGAAAACAATCTGATTAGATATATGCTGAAGGCGTCATCAAAAGCAAACATGATTTCGCTTCTGAATTATGGTTTAAATATTTATGTCTGTACAAGCACGTCTATGTAAATATTATCACGAACAAACCCGGCGGCTGCTCAAACTGTCACTTAAATAAGACTCGAACGGTGTTGCCATTACATGTCATTTAGAGCAAAGAGGAAAACGATACCGGCAAATTACTAATATCAAAAACATACATCATACTATTTTAAGCAACGAAAATAATACATGTACGAAATATATCAAGTTAGATAGGGGGAGGTGGCACACGGACTTATCTTTAACGACTGAGAGTGGTGGTTGGAGTTAAAGAAACAAACATAGGCAAAAAGAAAGGGTTACAAGTGATCTGCCAAACAGTGTTGTGGGCTAGTCTTATCTGCTGACCCACATCTTTGATAGATAGATCGTTTCTTCAGAGGCTAGAGCATTTCTTCTTCTACTTCTTCCCCTCTTTCTCTTCCTCCTCCTCCTACTCCTTCTTCTTCTCCTCCTTTTTTTTCTTCCTCTTCTACTTATTTTCCTTTTTCTCCTTCTTTTACTCATTATCATTATCACTATTATTATTACTACTATTTTTTTTCTTCTCCTCCTCCTTCTTTTTCTCCTTTTCTCTCTTCCTGTCTTCCTATAGACGTTCCTTACAACAAGAAATACCAAAATTAAATATAATGGTTTTCTTACAGGAATCTTACGACAATGATAGTAACAGAAATGTCAAAACATTGATGATATCAATAATCATCATCCTAAAATACCAATTTCAGTAATGGACTTCAAAGATTTGTGTATATATGAGCAAAAGCCGTAGCAATAAGGGTAATTGGAGAATATAAGAATGCAGCAATAATGACAATCAATATCATCATTATCATCACATACACTATTGCTAACATTGATTAGTATCATTGGCATTTACATCACTCTTATTTTCAATATTTTCAATATTTCTGTATTGTTGCCAATATCACTGCTATCGTTATTGCTGTGTCAATATTCATTTTCATCATCATTTATCGTCTTTCATTTTGTTGCTATGTTACCATTATTACTACTTTATCGTTATCACCATAACTATCATATATATTTCATTATGATTATTATCATCGTTTATTATCATTATCATGAGCGTCATGACTATTTCCATCAATAATGTTTGCCGTTATCTTCATCATGATTATTGTTCTCATAATTATCATAATCATTATTACTATTATCATAATTATCATTATTACTATTATCATCATTGTCATTGTTATCATTATCAACATTGTCATTGTCAATAACGTTGTGGATGATATTATGATTGCTATAATCGAGAACCATTCTGTGCTCTGTATCTAATTATTATCATTATCATTAGTATTATCATAGTCATTATCACTCTAATCATTTTTGTTGTTGTTAGCATTATTACCGTTGTTATCATTATTATAATTGTTACCATTATTATTATCATTGCTATTGTCATGGTTATCATCATTATTATCATTATGATCAGTGTTATTATTACTATTATCATTATCATTATTACTTCCATTGCCGTGATCATTCATAGGTGTCGTCCTCATTATCGGTATAGTAACCATATCATTTATCCTGAATATTACCATTACTATTACTATCATCATTTTCATCATTAACATTATTACAATTGCCATTATTATTACGCCCCCTATACACAAACACACGAACACACACAAACACACACACACACACACACACACACACACACACACACACACACACACACACACACACACACACACACGCACACACACACACGCACGTACAGTTGCGCATATGCATATCTTTATACACGTTAGACATATAATCTATGTTGATAAAGATGTTGGTATAATCTTCCTGATACATTGAAAGTCACGCTGTAACATTTCAGTACAGCGTTTAATCTCTTATTACTGCTGCAAACATTGTAGGCCACAGAATTGATATGCTAAAATAATAAGCATTACTACTTAGTAGTAGTGGTAGTAATATTGCTGACCGCAGAATAGCTATGCTAAAATAATTAGCATTACTAATCATTAATAGTAGTAGCAATAGTAGTTTCATTACTATTAGTTTAATCACAATAATTACCACATTCAAGATAACTACAAATAATATCTATCATAATCATTATTGCCGTTAAAATAATTTTGTACTATCTATAATAAACGGTGCCAATTTTATTACTATATTATGAATAATAATTATTCGCTTCTCAAAATTCTTTTAAAGCTTCTGTGAAATATCTACTTCAGCCTGCAGTGAATAAAAAAAAAACATTCTACCGTGTTGATATAATGGCAGAAATAGCACTTAACACAAAATTGGTTTACTGAAAGATGATACAACAGCTGTCATCTCCCAATATCCATTTTGTGTAAAGTGGATTTTCTGTCATTATCATTACTACCAAAATAATACAAAATACAAAAGCGAAATAGTATACAAAACGATGCCTTCCACCATACTGTTAATTAAAATAATCATGTTTATTCTAAAATTGTCAAATATCCATTCGTGCTAGAAACGTATTCTTCAAACAAAACACTTGGAAACACCTTAAACATTTGCAATCACATATCGTGCCAGCGTCTTAAAGAAGGCTAATCGGCCCCGCAGTTTCCGGCCCTGAGAGCCAGAAGTCAGAGCCATAAAGCTATTGGTTGGGTCAGTTGTCAACAATGGACTTGATGTCATTTCTAGGGAGGAGATGCCGAGGAGGTGTTATCGGAATGGCTAAGGGAGGTAATATGTCCCTTGCGTGTTATAGTAGTGCAGAGTATAGGAACCCTGAAATTTATTTCCATATAGATTGACTGACATACGTGCAGATAGACATACAGGCAGACTGGATACCTAGGTTGATGTAGGAATTTAGTAAATGGTCCCTTGTTTATAGCCATACGTGTGCGAAAAGAACTGTGATATATATTACCAGTAGAGGGCTGATAAAAGATATACAAATCGGTATATATATATATATATATATATATATATATATATATATATATATATATATATATATATATATATATATATATAATATGCGTATACAAACTACTATCTGTGTAGAACGAAAAAAAAAATCAATAAGTAAAAGGAAATTAAATAAGAAAGGGACTCTATCGATTCACAAAGGAAAAAAGAGAAGTTATAAATACTTGAGAAACAGGACAAGGCGTTATTGAAACCGTTGTAAATCTAAAACAAGTGATTAGAAGATGGGGCTGCTACGATTAATGGATCGGTTCATTGCGAAGATTGGAAACCCGAACGGTATGGGAAAGAGGGAGAGAGAACCCAGAAAGGGGGGGAAAGGGAAGGTAGGAAAAGGGGGTAGTAAGAACAGGAGGAGGGCGGGGGGGGGGGGGTCTGGGGTTGAGGGGGAGGGGGAGAAGGTACCTCGTGTGTCTAACGCCCGACACATGGTGCTGAAGAGGCTATTGACAAGGACCCTTCAATTTAATTGTTAAACTTGGAAGGCAATCTGAACTATGCAGGTGGATTAAATCTGACTTAGGGAGAATCTGGGAGGAATCACGCGATAGAGTTACAATTCAATCAACTTTCAATCTCTTCCAGAATGAAGGTGAGGAGGGAGGAGGGGGAAGCAAGGGAGAGGAGAAGTGATGGAAGATTGGAAGGGGG
>BOPN01000368.1:302500-317500 GCA_017312705.2 Penaeus japonicus
TTGGGGGGGAGAGGGTGGGAGAGGAAGTGGGAGCGAGGACAGAGTTTCAAGAAAAGGATACTGAAAGTCATGGAAGGAGAAGGAGAGAGAAGAAGGGAAGATGACGGGAAAGAGAAGGGAAGGAATGGGGTAAAAGATATGGGAAATCCGAAGGGAAGGGAAGAAAAGTGGCAAAGACAGATTAAGGAAAATATCTTGTAAGGGAAGATAAGGAGAGGAGATTAAGGAAAATGGAAGGGAAGGGGAACAGGGGGAGGGGAGGTGAAGATAAAACAAGGTTAGGGAAAGAGGAGGAGAAAAGATTAAAGCAAAGGGAAGGGGAGGAAGAGGAAGGAAAGAGAAAGATGGAAAGATCAACAAAAGAAGAGGAAGGGAAGGGAGACGAAAATCAAATAACCCTGGAGTGAAAGAGGCAGCACGAGCAGACACAAAGACTATTCTACGCTTGAAGACCCGCAGGGAAAAGAATCACGATGGAAGGGAGAAAGAAGTGAAAATGTGAGAGAAAGAGACCGAATAAATGACGCTGGGGGAGAGGGGTTGGTGAGAAAGTAGTCTAGGGGGAGAAGGGGAGGGAGATTAGGAAGAGGGGGGCCATAGCGTGACGGATGAGTGAACATGAGAGCGCAGAGACGGTCATGCAACTAATGACAGAGTGGTGACGAGTGAAACCATAGGAAGGGAGTTGGAGGGAGGGTGAGAGAGAGAGAGAGAGAGAGAGAGAGAGAGAGAGAGAGAGAGAGAGAGAGAGAGAGAAAGAAAGAAGGAAAGAGAGAGATAAAGAATCCGAACCAGGTAGATGAAGCGTGACACTCAAGGTTTCAAAACAAAAACGACGAAGCTTGATATCAAACCTCGCGTTCCCTTCTTCCCAAAGAGAACGAGAATGCGTGATCGAGATATTCTTAAAGTACAGTGAAATATGGTTAAAAGATGGTAGATAACACAAGGCGAGAGGGAGGTAAAGGGTGTAGTGAGTGTATAGTGCGCTTTATGATGAAAATGAACTTCGTCGGTCTTCCTTGTAGCAACAGGACCCTTCCTCTCCTTTCTTGTGTGGTTTTGTGTGTGTGTGTGTGTGTGTGTATGTGTGTGTGTGTGTGTGTGTGTGTGTGTGTGTGTGTGTGTGTGTGTGTGTGTGTGTGTGTGTGTGTGTGTGTGTGTGTGTGTGTGTGTGTGTGTGTGTGTGTGTGTGTGTGTGTGTGTGTGTGTGTGTGTGTGTGTGTGTGTGTGTGTGTGTGTGTGTGTGTGTGGAGAGAGAGAGAGGAGAAAATAGACAGAGAGAAGAGACTGAAAGAAATATTTGAGAAGAAAAAGGATAAAGGAGGCGACGAGATGACACATCACTCTTTTGTTTGTATACACGTGCATAGCGTCAGTGTCAAGGTTTTATGTTCATAAACACACCCACACACACACACACACACATATATATGCATATATATTTATGTATAATATATACATATATATGTATATTATATATTGGTATGTATGTGTGAGTATATATATATATATATATATATATATATATATATATATATATATATATATATATATATATATATGTATATATATATATAATGTATAATATATACATATATATGTATATATATGTATATTCTATATTAGTATATATATACATATACATACACATATATATATATATATATATATATATATATATATATATATATATATATATATATATATATATATCTATACATACATACACACACACACACACACACACACACACACGCACATATATATATATATATATATGTGTGTGTGTGTGTGTGTGTGTGTGTGTGTGTGTGTGTGTGTATGTGTGTGCATACATACACACTGATACAAGGACAAGGGAAAAGGAACGTTTTTTTTTCTTTCTCCTTCACCTTAAATTCATCACTTATTCATGAACGAGGAACAAGGCACAGGCTCGTACATCACTCATGGAAATTGCATGTTAGCCGATAGTTTTCTCATGTCCTTATTTGCATGTCTGAATATTTGCATAAAGGTCTCCCTTTCATCATGGCATCTTGAAATTTTGCTTTTGCATTTAACTTCTGCAATGCAGCTCCCTTCGCCAACGATCATCATCAGTCTTATAGATTTTTTTTAAGGATTGTCATATCAAACTAATTGGACTTTTCCATCTTTTTTTTCTCTTTTTTTTTCTTTTTTTTTTTACATTTCTTAAGGGAAACTGAGATATTTTGCTGGTGGCATTTCTGGCTCAGCTCCCGTTTCGTTTTTAAAAGTCTTTGTCCTTTTTCTATTTTCTTAGTCCTCCTCCGATTCTGCATCATATATTCTTCTCTTGTTTTTATTCCTTGCCTTTTTATCCCTTGTCATTTTTTGCGAGATGTTTTTTTTTTCTTCTTCTTCTTTTTCATTCCTTAATCACGTCCCTCCTCCATCCCCACCGCCCTTCAGACATAATCTCCCTATCTTCATTAAGAAAAAAAAATCTTTCTCTCAAAGCCTTCGTGATAAATACCGCCCCCCCCCCCCCCTTACACTCCCTTCCCCTTTTCTCAGAGTCAAAGTTGAATATAAATATGCTGATTGTGGCACTCTCTTGCTCTCTTAGGCATCCTTATATCGCTGGAAGGTCTCTCTGGCGTTAATGTTTTCGCTTTCGTTTCTAGGGGAGATAATGGCCATCTATCTCTCCTTTTCTGTCTCTTAATATTTTCTCTTCTCTTCTCCAATTAGCTCTTGTTCACTCTGTCTCTGTCTCTCGCTCTCTCTGTCTCTCTATCTCTCTCTCTCTTTCTCTGTTCCTTCCCCTTTCCTTTTCCGTCTCTCTCGTCTTTTACTCTCTCTGCTCCTCTCCCTCTTCTTTTCCCTATACCCCTCCCTATTCTCCCTCTGCCTCTCCCTCTTCCCCTCCCTCCCTTATATAATCTGTGGATACTTTTTGTTAAGCGTAATATGTGTCCGGTACGTCGGTAGATTCGTAAACGAATTTCTTTCCGTCATTTTCGAAAGTAATCCTTACTCATTGATAATTATTTTTTAGAACGATGAAGTATTCATTTTTACTTTATTCTCCCATATACTTTTCTTTATCAAACCACGTGTCCGTATCGAGAAATATCACAAGAAACAAAACTCAAGTCCAAGTCAGAGGCAGGGAGACGGACAGAGCTTGGAGACTCCCATTCGGTTGCTATTTTCCCCTTAGATCACCCTCGGTTCCCCCCCCACCCCCACCCCCATCCCCAACCCCACCTCCTACATCCAGCACCATCCCACCTAAAGCACATACTCTCCCTATACTCAAACTAACATCTACACCCCTCCTCTCCCCTTCTCTCTTCTCTCTTCTCTCTCCTCTCCCCCTCTCCCCCTCTCCCCCTTCTGCTGCCAAATTTCTGGCCAAATCGTTTTTCTTCCGAGATAATTTGCTCCGGACGAACTTGTGTAAGTTTATTTCGAACATTAATGCATGTAAGTGCATGCATTAAAACATGCAGCGCACGCACATACACATGTATGCACATTTAACGCCAAAAAATATATACATTCATGAAAAAAGGACACACACACACACACGCGCGCGCACAAAAGTAATTCCAGATAACTATCTTCTCTCCATTAAGCTGTTAGACTAATGAGTCTCACATGTAAATTCATCTCATGAAAATTTCAAATATCTTTCTGTTCTAGTCTTTCCTTTAACATCATGAAACAGCACCGAGTGAAAGGAATATCCAGACTCAGTATTCTTTACAAAATGAATTCTTTGGTAGAACATGATAATTCAACAGTTCAACTTGTATGCATGTAGGAGTGTTAGCTAAGCAGAATCATTCATTGCATAACCACTCAACAATACCTTCCAAATAGCATTCCAAAATGGTATAAAAAATCCTATTCCGTAATAAAAGCATACGGGGGGCGCGCCTTTCCCACCCAGATTGTAGTCTAAGATTTACTTCTCCAGCTTCCTGCACGCTTCCAGAGACGAGCAAACTTGGGAGATTCGGCCCCGCAGATGAAAGCCTAAATTATTGTGAACGTAGATGACTAACAGCACCGGGCGACCCTGCTGATCATACAGAGAGCTCCGCAATCGACGAAACTTCGACCAAACTTCGCGAATATTGCGAGGAATCCTGGCTCTGAGGGGCGCTCTGATGGTAGGGTTGGGGGGAGGGGGGGTAGGAGAGGATTGGAGGGGAGGGGAGGAGGGAGTGGGAATGGGAATGGGGGAGGTAGGCAGGGAGGGTGGATGGGGGAGAGGGAGGTATGGAAGGAGATAGGAGGAAGGGAGGAAGGGAAGAGGAAGAACTCCTCCTCTCTCTCTCTCTCTCTCTCTCTCTCTCTCTCTCTCTCTCTCTCTCTCTCTCTCTCTCTCTCTCTCTCTCTATCTGGCTGGAAAGACAACCGAGTATAAGGACTTGGGGATAAGGCACGAGAATATAAGGGTGGAAGACGACAAAGAAAAAACAAATAGATGAACAAATAACAATTAAAACCAAACAACACGATTTTCAAAAAAATAATAGCTATCTATGAAAAAAAGAATAATCACAGAAGATAAAGACAAGAACAAAGCGAACGAAAAGATGAGGAATATGAATAGGAGGAGGCACGTGAAATGGAGGAAAGTGGGGAGGGGGGGGGGGAGGGGACAGAAGGATGGGGAGGTTATCCTGTATCTTGCACTGAAGGCGCAACTCCCTTCTCGGAGCCAAGGAAGATGCGGGAAGGAGCGAGGTCAGAGGGCGATGGAAGAAGAAAGGGGATAAGACGTTCATTTTTTTTTTTTTTTCATTAAATTTCTTATAACTTTCCTGATGTTCTCGTTTATATCGATATGATTATATAACTTGTACTGCTCTTACTGTCGGTAATGATATAATTGTAGGTGAATATAGTCTTCTTTGATTTATACCGAGAAGGTTACCGATTTGTACATTATTTTGTGTATGCATCATTGGGAGAGAGAGAGAGAGAGAGAGAGAGAGAGAGAGAGAGAGAGAGAGAGAGAGAGAGAGAGAGAGAGAGAGAGAGAGATACAGACAGACAAAGAGAAACAGATAATCAGACAAATATACATGCAGGCAGATAAACTGAGACGGACACAACAAGTCGAGAGGAGAAAGGGAACGAGAAACAAAGAGAGAATGAGACTGCGAGGGATAGTGGCAGAGGTCAGATAAACAAAGTGGTGAGAATTGAGACCAGCACAGTTTGCACATACACTATACACGTCACTGTACCAACATTAACTACACATTCCGTGTATCTCTCTATATACACGTGTCCTGAGCGTCCGTTAGTGTCTCCGTATTAGACCCATGCCTCTAAGACAGCATTATCACGGACTTGTGTATGCGCGTACGTTCATATAATTATGGCAGCAGTACGTGTGTGTGTGTGGCAGTGTACGAGGTAATGAGTTGGATGCTGTCGATGATGCCGTCGGTGGGCAGAGCCAGGGCAAGCAGGGAGACGCGAGAAGGGCAATATCTGTGATATGGGCGGTATGAGGACAGCGTCGATGAGGGTGAAGGCAGGATGCGGAGGAGGTTAATGAGGAAAGGCCGGGGCAGAGAGTGAGAGGGGAGAAGAGGAGGGAATGGTGATGATCATGGTGCGAGGAAGAGGAGGAGGAGGAGGAGGTGAAAGAGGAGAAAGAGGAATAGGACGAGGAGGAGGAGGTGGAGATAGAAGAGGTGCAGTAGGAGGAGGAGGAGGTGGAGGTGGAGGTGGAGTTGAAGGGAGAAGTGGCGACGGCGGAGGAGAAGGAGGAGGAAGAGGTAGAAAAAGAAGAAGAGTAGGAGGATAAAGAAGAGTACAAGGACCTGGACGAGGATGATGAGGATGAGAAGGGGTAAGAAGATAAAGAAGAGATGGATGAGGAGAAAGAGGAAGAGGTGGAGGAGGAGGAGGAGGAGGAAGAGGTGAAGGAGGAGGAGGAGGAGAAGGAAGATGGAGAGGAGGAGGGATGGAAGTAACGGGGATAGCAGGCAGCGTAACGATGCGGAATGAAGATTGCCACGGAAGATGATGAGAGGTGAGGAGAGGGATAAAGAGGGAGGGGTGGGTAGAGTGGAGGGGGGGGGAGAGGCCGGAGGAAATCCAGAGAGTAATGAAGGCGAGTAATGGAAGATGCTGATGCGAGGCAATGTCGGTCGGAGGAAGAAAAACATGGGAGAAATGAACAAAGATATGAAGCTGGATGATAAAGGAAATGAGAAGAATGGATATGAGGGAAAACAAACGGAGAATGAAGAACCGTATGTGAACAGCCAGAAGAACATAAACAGAAGAACAGTGAACCGGGCATGAACAAATGGAAGAACAATGAACCTAATATAAACAAGCAGAAGAACCATGTACCGCAGATGAACAAACAAAAGAACAGTGGACCGCACATAAACAACTAAAAGAACAATGAACAACACATGTACAACTAGAAGAACAGTGAACCAAACAGGCACAACCAAAAGAACAAATAATAACAAGAACATTTACAAACAGAAGAATACAGAACCGCACACGAACAAACAGGCTAAATGCTTTAAGGAAACACACGCAAGTCCTTGTACAAATATAGTACGAAGTAGAAGGAAACACGAGACCCAGGCCAGAGGGGGAGGAAGAAGAGGAAGATGAAGATGACGAAGAAGAAAATGAAAAGAAATGGAAAAAGAAAAAGAAGAGAAAGAAGAAGATGGGAAAAAAGAGAAAAGAGAAGTCAGCAAGTTTAGATACCGGGTTCCAGTTGTAGGACCGTAGGTGGAATTAGTGAAACGAGAAAAAGAGTTGCAATTAAAGACAGCTGGTCTGCGGGAGGTAAGGAATGCGGGAGACGTGCGGGCGTGGGCGTGGCTACCTAAAGAAAGGGGGAAAAAAAGTTGAAATCAAGAAGGATCAAGATCAGAGGCCTTGATAGAAGATAGGAAGGTTGCAAAAGTCAATACCACACGTCGCGAGGAGGAAATTGCAAATTCAAAACGATATTTCAACAATTAATCAATTTGAGTTATATAGGCAGCGGCGCGGGTCCTATTACCATAAATAAAAGCATAAATATATTTGTATATTCAGGCAGGCAAGCAAGGTCTGGCTCACAGCTCTCGGGTTGCGATTGGCCCCCAACGCCCGCTATACATCATGGAGTAATCGCCAAGGAAAATCGTTAGTTACGAAACACATATATTACTGCCACGAAGGATATGCTGCTGAACTGTGTATGATTACAGGACTTGCGAGGCCTCGGGCTATGTGCATGTGTCATTATACCCCTCTCTGTATAATTGTACTCAAACAACAAGGACGAAAAAACACACAATAAACTCTATTCGCTTACAAATTCCTGCCTTGTTATATGACTTCGGTGTGTATGCATTAAGGCTGGCTCCTTCGCGGCACAATGGTGGCTGACTAGTAGCTCGAGTGCGTCCTAGCAGCTGAGGCCTTCACTCCCAAGTGTGTGTGTGTGGGTGTGGCTGTATATATGTGTGTGTGTGTGTGCGTGTATAAGTGTCGACCTGATATCACTTTGAATAAAAACACAGATGAGATATAAGGGTCAGATCTCTGTGGATAAGACTGTCATGATAAAAAGGATAATTGCAAAAGCCTACCTCCCACGAGGTATCTGAGTGGGTCTTCTGACAAGGAAATTATCATTTATCACTCCTGGAGGTAATTACAGCCTAAAAGCATCATAAAATGCTTCTAAACGCAGACGCACACAACAAATACGTAAACAAACTCATAAACAAAGAATAAAAAGCCTTTAAAGGATGAAACCCACACAAGCAAAAAAGAGAAGAAAAAAAGAGACAGAGAAATCATACATCCATAAGAGCGCATTCCTCCCCCCCTCCCCCCCTCCCCCGCTCCAACACACACACATACACCATAGCGTGTAGAGTTACCACGGCGGGTAAGGGAGCAGGTGCCAGCCCTGAATGAGAGTTGGCTGTTGTGCTGCAGATGAGAACTTCCACCAGACCTACTCAGCACTACCGTCCCTGCGTGGTTCTAACTAGGTCGTTTCAGCTTCTCCAGACGCTTACAATGCCTCGCGAAGGAAAGAAATAACACGCAGCAGGTGTGTGTGAGTGCGTGTGTTTGTGTGTGCGTGTGTGCGTGTGTGTGTGTGTGTCTGTGTGTGTGTGTGTGTGTGTGTTAGTGTGTATGTGTGTGTGTGTGTGTGTGTGTGTGTGTGTGTGTGTGTGTGTGTGTGTGTGTGTGTGTGTGTGTGTGTGTGTGTGTGTGTGTGTGTGTCTACGTCTGCATCTACGTCTACGTCTGTGTCTGTGCCAGTGATTGCTTGGGTGTATGTTGAAGTGTAAGTATAAGTGTGCGGTTATAAGACTGTGTGTGTTTGCATGTGTATGTCAGTTTCCCCTTCGTATTTTCCCAACCATCTTACTTTATCGGCCCACCATCCTCATTCTGTTTTGTCGATTTTCTTTTATCACAACCCACACTCTCCCTCTCCCTCTCTCTCTCCTCCTCCTTCTCCCCTCCTCCCCCCCCCCCCCCCCCTCATCTCCCCGACAGTATCCTCTCATCCTCCCTCCCACTGATAAAAAAACGGACGAAAATTTCGACGGAAAGTAAAAACGAAACACACCCGAGTTTCGTTTATCTGCCGGAGGGATATTGAGGTGTCCAGAAGATGAAGTGGCGGGAGAAATACTGGCAGCGTTGTGTGAAGTGTGCCAGCTGGGGGTATAACGCATAGGACGGGAAATATAGATAAGATAAATCGAGCTCTCGAGTGTGCTTCTTGAAATACCGTTCCATTCGGGCGAGGGAAAAAAAAAAATCTTGTCTATATTATCATCATATTCCTGTTTTCATTAAATAGTGTGCTTGTGAGCTTGTATTCATCTAGCTCTAGGTAGGCAATCCCTTCTTCAACTTTTATTTCATATACCTTATGGTTGGCCCATGGTAACACATGTCAAGGACAAATAATGAACTCTGGCGCAACATACCGTAGACTTGTGCATAGTTGCTCACGCGAGAACACCGTCAGTCTGGCATTCTTCCAACTCGAAATGTGTGCGTATGCAAATCAGTTTCGCTGATTACAAATGCCTTTCAGATGTTTTTGATATGCGCTGTGTGTGTGTGTGTGTGTGTGTGTGTGTGTGTGTGTGTGTGTGTGTGTGTGTGTGTGTGTGTGTGTGTGTGTGTGTGTGTGTGTGTGTGTGTGTTTGAGAGAGAAAGAAAGATAGAGAGAGAGAAAGAGAGATGGGAGAGACCACGTTCACATCAGCATAAGTAAGCGTGTTTGTGTGAAATTCAACCTAAGCATAAGACCGAGACCTTGTTCAGAAATGCTTACAAACGCGTGTCTTTAAGAACAACATACCAATCCCAACAGACGAAACCTTTCCCGTTTTCAACATCAAAACAGCCATTCATCAAGGTAGACTGGTAGACTACCCTCCAGCAACAGGCAGTGCAGACGGCCTGGCGATGATGCAAGACAAATATCGCAATAAAAGAGCAATAAAAGGGGGTGTGGATGGAAGGCTTTGATGGAAGACGCTCCGTAAAGGAACGTGGATCATCCTCCAAGAACAATCACCAACGGAACTTCGAGTGGGAGAACAACAGTAGGACCTTTCGAAGTCCTTCTGGCCCTCTCTGTTTCGTTTTTTTTTTTTTTTTTTTTTTTTTTTTTTGTCTGTCTGTCTCGGTCTATCTCTATCTTTGTACATGTGTGTGTGTTTGTATATAACTATATATACATACATATATATTTACATATAAACATATATACATATATATATATATGCATATATATATATATATATATATATATATATATATATATATATATATGTGTGTGTGTGTGTGTGTGTGTGTGTGTGTGTGTGTGTGTGTGTGTGTGTGTGTGTGTGTGTGTGTGTGTGTGTGTGTGTGTGTCACAAAAAATAAGAGTATTCATTAAAATGCAAATCCATAGACATTACAACAGTGACGAAACTGCAAAATGTAAACCTGATTGCACAGAGAAGCCCACTAGGAAAACGAAACAGAAAAAAAAGGTATGAAAAATGATGACAATTCCATTGTCTTAAAGGATCATTATCATGATCATCCTTACTGTTATCATGATCATCGTTATCATCGACATTTTGTTATCATCATAACTCTATTTATTATTGTTTTCATTATTAACTCATTATCATTATTATCAATAATATCATTATCATTACTATTATTGTTATTATTATCATTATTAGTAGTGATTGTAATATCTTTATTATGAATATCTTTATCATTAATACTACTACTGCTACTGCTACTACGACTACTATTATTGTTATCATCAATATTACCATTATTATCATTATCATTATCACCATTGTCATTTTCATTACGATCATTAGTATGATGATTATCACCATTATTACTTTTCATTCTCATTATAATCATTATCATTATCCATATCATTATCATATTACTATCATCATTACCATCATCATATTTATCATCAGGAATACTATCATCATCCTTATCATCCCATCTCCATCCTCATTATCACTCCTATCATTATTTCCATTACTGCTATCGCTATAAATATCATGGGATCGGCTTCTAGATTAGGAGAGTCACGCTGAAACCGGCCAATGGTCAATCCTCATCTGAGATTCTTCCTTTTTTTCAAAGTCTGGCCTTGGATTATATGTTACCTTTCTTTTAAAATGCATGAGCTTGGCGTTCAATAGGGAATTTCTAAAGATTCCCATGCCGAGATAAAATGAAAACCTGATATTGTGATCTACATAAAATCTGCCCAGCCACCCATACATTCTCTGTGTTCGTAAAGGCTTTCGCTGTGTTTCACAAACTTTCAATCCTAACGAACTTGGTGAGTGAGAGAAAGAGAGAGAGAGAGAGAGAGACAGACAGAGAGGGAGTGTGTGTTTGTGTGTGTGTGTGTGAGAGAGAGAGAGGGAGAGAGAGAAAACGATTCACCGGATCAATGAAATCCTCGACCGTGTAACGAACGTGACTTTGTGATATAATGGAAAGAAGAATTTCCAAAATCATTACGACAGACGAAAGCGCTACACGTTTGTGAAAAAATGCGAAGTGAACGAAAGTTAAAAACAACAACAGAAGGACGAAAATCAGTGGGAAAAAAGGAGGATGCTCGCGTTGTCTGTCCGCCCTCCCCTCCCCTCCCTCCGACTGGGACCCCTACCCTCCATACCTCCTCCCGTCCTCCTCCTCTAACCCGCTCTCTTCCTCCGCCCCCTCGCGTCCCCCCATCCCTCCGTCCGTCCCTACTACCCCTCTCCTCCGTCCGTCCCTACTACCCTTCTCCTCCCCCCTCTCTCCTGCCCTCCCTCCCTCTCCCCTCCCTCGCCACACCCTCGTTCTCCATCTCAGCCCTACCTCCATCCGCGGTTTCCCATTTTCAGTGGTAAAACTGCCTTGGGCTCTCCTCCTCGTGACCATTAAACTTGTTTGTACCAGGGGACTAATACTCTTTACATTTACATGGGAAACTTAGAAGCACTTGCTTGTTCCCGTCTGAGGATGGCTGAGATATGCAAGGCCGCAATTTGCTTCCAGGAAACGAGGAACCCTAAAAGCATTGTGGGATAGCATGTTGCTTTTTCCAGCTTCAATAGAAAGAAAGGACAAGGAGGAGAAAAAACGGAGGAGGTGAAAAAAAGAACGAATCTCCAAGAAGGATTCTCGCTCGCTCTCACCACCGAAGAATATTTACAACTCGAGACCAGAACATCTAAAGCAAACCCTAGTTTTCTTCCAAAATTCTCCGAAGAGCCTTCCCTCCTTCACCCCCCCCCCCCTTCAAAAAAAAAAAGAAGAAGAAAACCCTAATAGATAAACACCTTAAGCACAGACGCGTAATAGGGAGGCGCGTACACAAACGAAACCATCTCACACCTGCACGCCCAAATGATATTCATTACGCCACATACAGCCGTAAAACGCTCGGCCGTAAAGCTTTTAAAACCACCCCTACACTGTGAACGCCACTACGCCTTCTAGACAAAATGAAAGGCTTGCCAATTCCGACCTAAGTACCTGCCAACAATAAAACAGTAAACAGATTACTTCCCTTGGGACCTCGGACCTGTATCGGAGGTGGGGGAAGGAGGGGGAGAGGGAGAGGGAGGAGGAGGAGGAGGGGAATGAGGCTGTAGGAGTGTCCACGCCTATTTAGTAAGGGGGGAGACGGAAGAAAGTGGAGGTAGGCCTATTTACAAGGGGAAGGGGAGGAGGGGTGGAATATGGTCTGGTCATAGGCTGTGAGACGTTGGGATTCTTAGGATCCAGGAGAGGGGACGAAGAGGGAGAGGGGGGAAAGGGGAGAATAAGTGTGACGGGGCAGAGGGGAAAGGAAAGGGAGAGGCGATGATTTGGAGAAAAGGAAGTGGGGGGTGGGGGGCATTTGGGGCCCTGGATGAGGTGGTTGGGAGGAGATGGGAAGGAACGTTAAGTGCGAGGAACCTGGGGAAGAAAAGGGGAGGGGCCAAAGGGGAGAGGTGTCTGCGTGTGTGTAAGTGTTTGACTAAGTTTGTTTGTGTGTGTGCGTGTGCGTGTGCGTGTGCGTGTGCGTGTGCGTGTGCGTGTGCGTGTGCGTGTGCGTGTGCATGTGCATGTGCGTGCGCGAGCGTGTGTGTGTGCGTGCGAATATACGTGTATGCGCGCGCGCGCGCGAGAGAGAGAGAGAGAGAGAGAGAGAAGGAGAGAGAGAGAGAAGGAGAGAGAGAGAGGAGAGAGAGAGAGAGTGAGAGAGAGAGAGAAAGAGAGAGAGAAAGAGAGAGAGAAAGAGAGAGAGAAAGAGAGAGAGAGAGAGAGAGAGAGAGAGAGAGAGAGAGAGAGAGAGAGAGAGAGAGAGAGAGAGAGAGAGAGAGAGAGAGAGAGAGAGGCTGGGGTTAGCGGAGTGGAGGGGGGGGGGGTGATGAAAGACGGTGAGGGAGAATGGACGGAGAATAATATGGTAAGGGAGACTCATTCTTTTAGGGGAAGGGGAACCAGAGGAAACCAATCTTGTATTAGTGTGGCAAATGGGGTACACCCATATTGGAAGAGGGACAGGTGATGTCTGCAGAGCTAGGGAAAACGTCGTTAGTTGTAATTCTATTCGTTCTACCTAAAGGGAGGGGGTTTGGGACGGGAGGTGGGGTGGGGGGATGAAGAAAGTGTGAAAAAAG
This sequence comes from Penaeus japonicus, assembly GCA_017312705.2. Classification (NCBI taxonomy): domain Eukaryota; kingdom Metazoa; phylum Arthropoda; class Malacostraca; order Decapoda; family Penaeidae; genus Penaeus; species Penaeus japonicus. Next base: position 315,691 of record BOPN01000368.1, read on the forward strand.
AGAAAATTTGTATCAAAATTTGGAGTGGTTTCTGGAAAATGATGAAATGGAACAGCGAGCAGAACAAAAACAAAATTGCGGTGGAGAGGGCTAAGATGAAGAGAGAATAAGAAAGAAAGAGGTAAGAGAGACAGATAAAGAGTTAGAGAGAAACAAACGAGAAAGAGAAAGAGAGAAAGAAAAAGGAAAAAGCGACAGAAACAGACATAGACACAGGCACAGCAAGGCCAAGCAACCGAAAGAGAGAGAGAGAGAGAGAGAGAGAGAGAGAGAGAGAGAGAGAGAGAGAGAGAGAGAGAGAGAGAGAGAGAGAGAGAGAAAGAGAAAAAGAAATGGAAAGAGCCAGACAAATAAAAGAATCAAGACCCAAAATTGGATAGGCAGAGAAGAACACAAAACAACGGAAGAAGACACGCACCTGAAGAGGTCCAAACAAAAGGAGGCAGATGGCAAAGGGGAAATTTTCCGGGGAAACCTCGAACCTTTTTGGAGTTCTGCGAAATTGGGGTGGGGGGGGGAGGGAAAGGGAAAGGGAGAATAAAGAAAAACGAGTACGAAGAGAAGAACGACTACAGGTGCAGTAAAGAGAGGAAAAGAGGGAGGATTCATTCCACTGTGGATACTTGCACGAAGGGAAAAGGAGAGAGAGAGAGAGAGAGAGAGAGAGAGAGAGAGAGAGAGAGAGAGAGAGAGAGAGAGAGAGAGAGAGAGAGAGAGAGAGAGAGAGAGAGAGAGAAACGATACTCTGTAAGAAAAAGGAGTGTAGATAAGATGAGGCACGAGAACAGACAAGGAAGTGATTAAAGTAAGACTTGGTAAGAAAAGAGATTCTGAAAAGATGCGAAGGCGAAAAAGTGAGAAATAAGAGAGAATAAGAGACATGCCAATGAAGGAAGGCATAAGAGATAGACAAGGAAAGCAAGGAAAACAAAAAAAAATCAAATAATGGAATTCGAGCTTAGGAGGAAGAACCAAAAACAGATAAAAACTAAAATCGTAGAAAAAAAAAAAAAAAAAAAAAAGAGAGAGAGAGAAAAGGGCAAGCACGACCCCCACCCCCCATCCCCAACTCCTTCCCGGGACAAAGCAGGAGGAAGCGAGGAAGGAAGAGGAGAAAGAGTTAGTAGGAAGAGGGAAAGAAGAGAGGGGGTTAGGGGAAAGGGGATGGAGGGGGAAGGAGGAAGAGTGGATGAAGGAAGAGGGGAGGGCAGGATGTAGGTCTTGGTATACTAGTTAGAGGGGAAGTAGAAAATAGGAAGGGTTAGAGGGGAGATAAAGGAGGGGAGGGGAGAGGGGAGAGAGAAATTACAAGAAAGAAGGTGGAAGGGATGCTATGCTAGTAGGAGGAAGTGGAGGAGGGAGAGAGAGGTTAGAGGAGAGGAAGCAGAGAAGGAAGAAGTGGAAAAAGGAGTAAGAGGAGGGGAGGGGAGGGGAGAAAGAGGTTAGAGGGAGGGGAAAGGGATGAAAGATCTGGGTGTACTATTAGGGATAGAGGGGGAGAAGACCGGGGGGGAAGAATTCTTGGTTTACTAGAAAAATGGGGGGGGGGGAGAATGAGTTAAAGGGAGGAAGAGACAGGGAGGGAATAAAAGGGGAAAGGGGGAGAGAGAGGGAGAGAAAAGAGTTAGAGGAAAGAAGAGAATGGGAGGGGGGGAAGAAGAGAAGGGAAAGACAGGGAGGGAGAAAAAGGTAAGGAAGAAGAAGGGTGAGAGCGATAGAGAAGAGGTCGCTACTCTCGAGTGCGCGCTACCAAAAGAAAAGGATTTAGATAAATACAGTCCCTTTTTCTTCCAGGCCCGGGGTTAAAAGG
>BOPN01000368.1:322500-330000 GCA_017312705.2 Penaeus japonicus
TTATTCCCCCCATTGCATTCCGTTTGGCGGAACATTTAAACGCTGACGAGAGAATATACGTTTATTTACGCATATAAATATACACTTGTTCGCATACTTGAGTCCTTTTCCCCATTAGGATAAATCTCCACCACTTATCTAAAATGTAAACATTCTCCTCTACACTAACGAAAAAAAAGGTTTCCTAAACCCGCCACATTCCCTTCTTTCAACTCTTCAGACATCTCAAGAAAGTTTTGGCTTCTCCTCCCACCACCACCACCACCGCCGCCTCCTCCTCCTCCTCCTCCTCCACCACCTTGCTCCTCCTCCCCTCCAACCCAAACCACCTAGGACGAGCCACCTATCTTTTAAGCTCCAGCAGTTAGAGAAACCTTTTAAGATCTTGCCTAAGACCAAAAATAACTCATGGTGAGCATAAAAGCCACACGTAAGTATACAGGTCGTAGCGTGAATACAAAGGGCAGCCTGTCCGTATCAAGACTGGGCCTTCCATTAAAGGGAGCCGACTCTTGAAAAAAGAATTAGCTGGCATCCCAAACGCAAGACTGAATTGGACATCGCGGCACCGGGATCTCGAGACTGATACGTGTGCGGCCGAGTTGCAAGTGCAATGGAAATAAAATCGTCACATGTGATATACATGAACGGATTAAAAGGGTCCACACGAAACACCTGGTCTGCTCAGACATATTAACCATGCGCTTCTGAGGTGTAAGCATCACGGGAGGAGGGGGGGGGGGGCGGGCCAACTTACTTACCCCACTGACCATAGCCTACATAACGAGCGTCATGACCGGTAAGTATTAGGCAGACACGAGTTGATTTCACCATGCACACTTCAGATAAAAAAAGTGCTCTCAAACACACTCCCCTCATTCATGACACAGCCATTGAGGGCTTTTCCAGCTCACTCTCAGCCCCGCGGCCCCCCAACGCACTCGGGAATGCAGCACGAAGGTCACCTACAGCACATATCATGCTTAGAAAAGCCATCCCGTGTACGTGGCGCAAATAGTATAAATCTAAGCCCACCGCTAGCTCGCGCGCCCACGTTCAACCGAGTTCGACTGAGCACAACCGTGTGAATACAAATAAGCCTTAATTTTTGCACTTCAGGAGTTTATACCCTGTAAGCCTCAAAGACCGTAAAATAAACTTTGGGTAAGTTTTATCATGTAAGCTAAGGACGGAGAACCACCTAATACGGTCATTTACAGTCCGGGGCGCAAGGGTTGCTAGGGTGGAGATCCGCATGTGGACTCACCGCGACCACCACGGTAGCTCCTTACATGGTCCCACTGCACCTACCACTTGCTGCTCATACTGCGGCCGCTGCAGCTTTTGCCGGTGCTGCTGCTGCCGCTCCTGCTGTTACTGCTGCTACTGGTCAGCCTCGGTTTGGCACTGCATCAGGGCCTTTCGCTTCCTGGGTCCTGCTGGCTTTGTGGCATCACACGTGAGGTTACCTTTTCCCCGCCGCCCCCTCCCTCTTTCCACGAGTGTTTTTTTCTCTCTCTCTCTCGGCACACTTCCTTTCTTCTTCTTCAGAAAATAATGATAATAATATAACGAAAAAAGAAAGACATAATACACACCTATATGGTTAAAAAAGATAGCAAATTACAAAATCTTTTCCATTTTTGTTTTTCCCATAAAATAAAATAAAACAAAAAGAAATGCAAATAAACAATAATCATCACTACCATTACTATCATTATTACGCTGAGCAACCACATAAATAAATACAACAGTAAAAAAAATAATAAAAATAAAAACACAAACTAAATGAACCACAATAAAAAAGAGAGAGAGAAAGAAAAAATAGGGGTAACGAAATTTTGAGAGCCCCCTAGCCCCTCTCCCTCCCCCTTCCCCCGTGCCCCCTCCCTCACCCGTTGTCCTTCAACAGCGGTCTCGGCAACCGCCTCTGATCCTCATCACCGACAGGCCCCGGATGCTGGATGCTGCCACACATCCTTCGTCCCTGGAGGGAGAGAGGGTGGAGGGGTGGGGGGAGAGGGAAAGGGAGTGCGGGAGAAGGGGAGGGATCGGGGAAGGGAAAGGGTGAGAGGGAGAAAGGGGAGGGATAGGGGAAGGGAAAGGGAGAGATGGAGAAGGGGAGGGATAGGGGAAGGGAAAGGGTGAGAGGGAGAAAGGGGAGGGATAGGGGAAGGGAAAGGGGGGGGAGGGAGAAGGGGAGAGTGTAGGTGAGGGAGAGGGATGGGGAGGGTGACGGAGAAGGATGTAGAATGAGAGGGTGAGGGAGAGGAAGGCACGGACGAAGAGAGAGAGAAAGAGAGGGGGCAGGGGAGGGAGAGGGAAAAATAGAGGGAAAGAGATGGGGAGGAGGTGGAGAGGGAGAGGGAAGACAGTGAGGGACGTTTGAGAGAGAGAGGGGGGAGTAGAGGGAGAGTAAGAGGATGGGATGGAAAGAGAGAGAGAGAGAGAGAGAGAGAGAGAGAGAGAGAGAGAGAGAGAGAGAGAGAGAGAGAGAGAGAGAGAGAGAGAGAGAGAGAGAGAGAGAACGTCCGGCCATGGCATCTCTTTCTTTTGATCCTCGAAAAAAATAATATAAAAAAGAAATATAAATGATAATAAATATAAGTGATCATAATAACAATATAAACAATAATGATCAATATAGTGATGGAAATAACAATAATAATAATAATGGTAATAATAATAATATTTATATTAATAATAATAATAATAATAATGATAATGACAACGATAATAATGATAAAATGGTGATAATAATAGAACGTTTATTATTATTATCATCACTATTGTTATTATAATTGTTATCATTATCTTTACTCATAATATAGAATGATAATATAATGATAATATATGATAATAACCATGACAGTGATGTATCATCCTCATCAATCACGATTATTATCATCAATAATATTAATACCAACAAAAACAATTACAAACAAATGAAGAAGAACGCCGCATTTTTATCTCTTGGACACCGGAATTTCAGCAACAACAACAACAAAAATATGACTATCAACATGCGTGTCAATTATCATTTCAAAAAGACCACTGTTTACAATTTATTTACCTAAAGAATTTAGGGTATTATCGTCAATTATCGTTGTTATCAGTGCTCTTATCATATCTTCTGGAAATTCTGGCTATAAGGCTTAAATGTTGATCTTTCTAAAGTTCTGTTTGTTTACCTGCCTCCCTGCATGCGTCCGGGATATTCCGTTGATAAGTTAGTTAGTTAGGTAGCCGGTCTGTCAGATAATCAGATATGATGTTTATTTGGCACATGTTTGACTTGTTCATCCGTATGTGTGTTTGTCTGCCTGTCTTCTAGCATGTATGCCTGCCCTCCACCTGATGGTCTGTCCCGCCCACATGTCTGCTTCCCTCTTTGCTAGCATGACTTCTGAACTGTTTGTCTTTCTGCCTGTCTATCTGTTCGCCTTTTAGTCTGTCTGTATATCTACCCCCTTATTTGGCCAGCTTGCCTGTCTGCTTGCAAAGCGACTCCCTGGCCTACCTACTTCCTCTCTTAACTGCCTGTCTACCGTCCCTCACCAAGCCAGTCCATCCGACCGTTCGTCTGTCATTTCGCCTGGCTCTCCGTGCCTTAAACGAAGCACCAAAGCGTGTAAACGGCACGAGAGCGATTGCACTGCGAAAAGGCGAGACTCTCCATAGCGTGGAGCAGACCTGCCGTTACAGCATAGTCCAGCAACTTTGATCTAATACGGGCCTCGAAGGGTCAACTACACTCTGGTGACTTTGCTCGTTGGCTGTACCTTCTCCAGGTTTTCGCTGTACTTGCTCTCTCTTCGATTTCCCTTTCGTCGTTTCCTTCTCCTCCTTTATCGAGTATTGTGTACCTATCTCTATATCTAGCTCTGTCTGTCTGTCTGTCCCTCGCTCCTAGACTCGGTGTCTCTCTCTCTCTTGCTCTCTCTCTCTGTGTGTCTCTCTCTCTCTCTCTCTCTCTCTCTCTCTCTCTCTCTCTCTCTCTCTCTCTCTCTCTTTCTCACTCTATCTTTCTATCTTTGTCTGTTTATCTGTCTATGTCTTTAAATATATTTATCTATCTGTCCATCATCCCATCTCTCTCTCTCTCTCTCTCTCTCTCTCTCTCTCTCTCTCTCTCTCTCTCTCTCTACTGTATGTATGCATCTACTTATGCACACACACACACGCGCACCCACACACACACACACACACACACACACACACACACACACACACACACACACACACACACACACACACACATCAACAGACCCCCCACAAAATACACACACATACACACATACATCAACAGAGCTCCCCCCATATACACACATAAACACACACACACACACACACACACACACATAAACACAATTCTTACAGCCCCCTCCCCCCACCCTCCTCATCCCTTTCCCCTCTTACACCCTCTCTCATCCCTTTCTCCTTACCATTTTTCCCCTCTTACAGCCCTCCCCCCCTCCTTATCCCGTTCTCCTCTTACCGCCTCCCCCTCCCTCCTTACCCTTCCCCCCTTTTACCATCACCTCCCCATCCCCACCCCTTTTCCCCTCCATCAACCCCCTAACTCGTCATCTTCAGAGGCTTTACCTGCGACGTCTATCCTCGTGCTCCTCTCGTCTCCCTGGCAAAATGTTCTCCCGGAGTTTCTCCTTCATTCATTTTCATGCGCCCGCTTCGGTCCTGCCGTCCGGACGTGGGTTATTTTGCAAGAATTCCGGAGTTCATCTTGGCCGCTGAGAGACGGCGTACGTGCGTGCGTGCGTGTGTTTGGGTGTGTGTGTGTGTGTTTTTTTTTTTTTTTTATCTATATCTTAGTTCTTTTCTGGTCTTATACTTTTGTTGGTAACTTTTTTATATCTTCTTTATCTCGGTTTTTTCTTTTCTCTCTCAGTCTCTATCTTTATCTATATCTCTCTACCCACCTGTCTATGTATCTGACCATCTATTTATCTAACCATCTGCCTAATTAGTAGTCCATCTAGTTGTATTTCTATCACTATCTCTTCACCAACTTCCTCTTTCCCGCTTTTCCTTTGTCTTTCTTTGTCCTCTCCTTCTCTCCCTCACCCTCACCCTCTCCCTCTCCCTCTCCTTTTCCTTCTCGCTCTCCCTCTCCCAACTCTCCCCATACCTCCTCCTCCCTCCCTCCCCCCTTCCGCCAACACCCGAGCAATCCCTTTGTCTCTGTCTCTCTCGCCGTCACTGCACATGAATATTTTACATCTTTGTTACTTGTTTCCCGTAATTCACTTCCTGTTATCTCTGTTATCTGGATACGGATGCCTTCTCTTCCCCCTCTAAAACCCTTTTCCTCTATCTTTCGAATGGCTCCTATTCTGCCTGTTCCATCCACGGTAAACAGTTGCTGTTCCCTTTCGCTGCGTCAGTTATTCTAATCGAATTGTCCTTAGTTCTGTGCTATCAGCTTTCCTCTCTCTCTTTCTCTCTGGATTTCTTTCTTTCTCTTTCTAACTCTCTCTCTCTCTCTCTTTCTCTCTTTCTCTCTCTTTCTTTTTTTTTCTTTCTCTCTCTCTCTCTTTCCTTCTCTTTCTCTCTCTTTCTCTATTTCTCTCTGTCTTTCCTTCTTTCTTATTCTTTCTTTCCTTCTTTCTCTCTTACAAACAAAGACACAAATACACACACACACACACACACACACACACACACACACACACACACACACATAATGTATATCCTCTATTTTCCTCCCATCTCTGTACATATCTCGTTTTCTTTCAATACTGACTTACCCACCCCACCCCGCAGTGCACGTCACTATTCATTCCCTCGTCTCTAAACATCTCGCGTCTAGATTATTAGCTCTTTGTTTATTCAGAACTTTGCTCTACTTATATGGGCTCTTAAGTTTATTATGGCTCTCTTTTTTTTCTCTCTTTCACTCTCTCTTTCATTCTTTGTCTCACACTCACACAAAGACTAACTCTCATCTTAATCTCTCTTTTCATTCACTCACTCACTCACTCATTCACTCACTCTCTATCTCTCCATATTTCTGTCTATCATCCAATCAATCTATCTATCCGCCAACCTCTGCCCCCCACCCCCCCACTGACCTCTCCCTAACCCCTTTCATTTCAGCCTCGTTATCTATCGTCGCATAGCACTGGTTCCTTTCTCTAACCCGTTATACTGGCCTAGTTCCATCGGCCTACATAAGCAGATGCACCTCCCCCTGTCCCTTTTGTTAGGGCCCTTACTCACTCCCCTTCTCCATAGGCCTCGCTCTAGGTGATGTTATTCGGTCTGTCTGTCTGTCTGTCTGCCTGTCTCGTTCTCTGTCTCTGTCTCTGTCTCTGTCTCTGTCTCTGTCTCTGTCTCTGTCTCTGTCTCTGTCTCTGTCTCTGTCTCTCTCTTTCTCTCTGTCTCAGTCTTTGTCTCTGCCTCTGCCTCTGTCTTTCTCTCTGTCTCTGTCTTTCACTCTCTCTCTCTCTCTCTCTCTCTCTCTCTCTCTCTCTCTCTCTCTCTCTCTCTCTCTCTCTCTCTCTCCCCTTACACACACATGCACACAGACTTCCCTCATAGGAACTAAGCCGATAACCATAGAGCCAGAACCTCCCGTAGCTAACCATGCGCCTGACACTTACTATCGACCTGGCACGGCCTCACCTGGCGCCCTGTGACGTCATATGTCGTTAGCATTTGGCTTGGCTGGTCAATAAGTACGAGAGGGGGGAATGGAGGGGAGGGGGAGGAGGGGTCTCTCTCTCTCTCTCTCTCTCTCTCTCTCTCTCTCTCTCTCTCTCTCTCTCTCTCTCTCTCTCTCTCTCTCTCTCTCTCCTTCTTTCTCTTTCTCTCGCTCTCTCCCCGTCTCCTGTCCACTTATAAAACCCTGCATCTCGATATTCCAATATTAGGGTGTAGATGGGGTGGAAGGGGTGTTTTCGCTGATGTTATTGTCTCTCACTTCGAATCTGCATCATCAACGCTTTCGCACGCGCGATCTGCTCCCCTTAGCCTCCCCCACCCCCTCCTCCCACCTCCCCCCTTCTACTCTTCCCCAGTTCCTCCACCCTTTCACCCTTCCACACTAGTATTACTTCCCTATGAGTCACGCTTTACTTCTCTCGCCCAGACACCCTAGCGATGGAATGAGGATGAGAGAGTCAGTTCACTGGTACAGGAACGTGACAAGATGCTTCGCGTGGGATTATTTCTCTCTATCTTTTATTTATTTATTTATTTATTTTATGTTTTTTTTTTTCTTTTTTTTTTGTGGACATATTGATTTAATTTGCACATTTAATCACTGGCGTTCCGGTACGTCAAGATTCCGCCGCTAAAGAGTTGGGGTCAGAGTACTTAGCTTCACCGTAATGTTTCGACTTACAGGCCACGCACGTAGAAAGGACAGAGTTAATGCCGCTTGGCTCTCTACTCCTGCCCCCCCCCCTCCACCCTCTATGTTTCTCTTTCTCTCTCTTATTTATTTATTTTTCTATCTCCCCCCCCCCTCTCCATTTG
>BOPN01000368.1:360000-365000 GCA_017312705.2 Penaeus japonicus
AAATCAATGTTGATGTCAAGCTCCGACCACGTCCCTCTCTCTCTCTCTCTCCTCTCCCTCTCCCACTCACTCGCTCTTTCTCCCACAATGCTGCTGCTCTGTACGCCCACAACACGCTCCCCTCTCCCACTCCCACACTGCTGCTGTTCAGAACGCCCATACCTTACTCTGGTTTGCTCCGACCTTCATGCTAAAGCGTATGCGAGGTGCAAAACAGGCCAAACTACGGTGCATAATAACAATAATAATAATAACAATAATAATGATAAAAATGATAATAATTATTATAACAAGAATAATAATGATAATAATAATAATTATCATAATAATATCAGCAGCAGCAAAGGCAACAGCAACACCAAAGGCAGTGACTAGTTTGCGAACATACGAGGAGGCAGGAGGCTGAGGAGGACTGAGTCGACTCACCTATAATTACACGAAAGAAACAGAGAGTGGCGCCACGACTTTGTTTTCAAATCGGAAGGATGTCACAACACTGGTAATGAGAACACTCGTGCTAATAACAGCGTTAGCCTGGAACAACAGCAGCACAAGCAGTAACAGCAGCAGCAGCAGCACCGCCGACGCATATTTCCCTGAGCTGGAACGCGCGCACTCAGTGACTTGGCGCGGCTTGCTCTATCCTCTCCCGGGAGATCCGTCCATTGGCATGCTGCGCGCCGTCAGAAAACTTAATTTGCCAACGTCCCCACCTCCTCTTGCGGATTAACGAAATACGTGCACCTTCGACGAAATTTGACTCTAAATCCAGTACGAGAAGCGTGGAGAGCCCCTGCTTGGAAGAAGGTTGCAGCCTCACTGAAGATACTTCTAGCAATCCTATACCAGGCCGGCCATTTGCCCGCGTTTACGATACCGCTGCAGCCTCTTTAAAGCCTGTGCCCCTCCGCCGTCACTGGCTAACTGCACATTAATTTATGGGATTCCCAGTGACACGGAATTTCACAAATATGGTGTCGCAGCTTGTGAACCTTCGATAGTATGTAAATCTGCCGTCCTGCCGTAGTTCCATAGGGTTTCCTCTGTCCTTTCGCTGGTTTCTTTTAAGCGTGAGCCATTGTGCACCGCCATCAGAAGCTTTAACGATCGAGAGAGAGCCGGCTGCCGACCCATGGTCAGGTTTTGGGAGGGACCAGGGGCCCTTGCTCCCCCACAAGAGCTTGCCCCATTGGACACCGGCCCCTTAGCTTGGGTCAAACTGCCCCTCGAGGTCATGGTGGGAGTAAAACAAGAGCCGACGAACATACTGGGGTCGCCAAGATCATGTCGAGCCGAAAATCTTTTTCCCAGACTCACGCTCTACCTCAAGCTGGGCCGAGATGCCGTTTGATGGATTTTATGGAGGCGCATTAAGGGCCTTCCTCGGCTGTCGCCCTGTTGTCAACCTGCTCGCACCAATACCGCCCACCTTTTCTACTGCAGAGCCTCCGCTTCCCGTCACCGCCGTGGCACTCTCGATGTATGGCTGCTGCTTCTCACTCTCCCCGCTCCAATTATACCTTTCTCTATACCCCCCAACTGTTGATCATATTACCTAATGCGTTTCCGCTATGTCTGCGATAACTAAGAACACAATCGAGTGCTTGGGAGCGTCGGAATTACACCTGTTGTTGCTATTTGTGAGAGATAAGTGCTCAGCACCTCCCAGCACCACCAGCGCCGGGGTAGTTATCCCAGGATTTAGTGGAGGAAAACAGAGGCGCTCCGCTCCCGGGATAAATGCTACGGCCGCCCTTAACTAGATTGGACACCATTATGGAAAATGAGGAGAAGATGCGGGAGATGATGGATCTTTCAAGGGGAAAAACGGTGATCGTAAAAGAAAAGAAAAGTAGGGAAGATTTCCAGGGGGCGAAAAAAATAATAAAAAAAAAGGTTGATAAGAAAATTGGATCAAAGAAAAGTTGGGATGGATGAAGTATAAAACTTAACCAATGACTGCTCACCAGGACCGTTTGAACGTCTGAAAACTTTGTTCATCTCGACGGCGAAAGGGGAAAAATGGTTCGTTGAGAGAAAAAAAGAAAGAAGAAGAGTTAAGCTCAAACAGAGTCGTTTTTCTCAAGCATGTGACACATGTGAAAAATTCAACTGCTCTCCGCACTCCGCCGGGGACCACTCGTAGTAGTCCTATTCTGGTCACGTGTCCGCTATATGTGGTGCTCACTCAGTGTAAGGTGCGTGTTTCATAAAGTGCGCAATAAACGGACCGGCAGGCGCATTCTGGTCGGGATGAGCGGCGCCGGTAACTGCATAACGCTCACCCCGCTACGCGCGCGCCGCCACCTGTGCCAGCGCTAAATGGACGAAAAATTATCAAGTTAGTTGAAGCGCTGTTGATCCTCGGCCTCAATTGCTTCTATTAAAATGCATATATTTTTACCCAAAACATTAACCAGAAAGTGTGTGTAATACATTTATCTATAAATGTACACACACACACACACACACACACACACACACACACACACACACACACACACACACACACACACACACACACACACACACACACACACACACACACACACACACACACACACACACACACACACACAGTTACACACACATACATACACACATACACATACAGTAATCTTATTTAAATTTCACATTAGCTTCTTTAGGGCCACTGTGCAACGTCATTCATTTCAGCGTTATAGATCTTTAAAACTAAAATAATATCATGTAACGTGACGCATGTGATTATGCGATGACACTCTTTGCGTCGACTTTCTCGTACCGTTACCATAACTATATATAAATAAATAAATAAATATATATATATATATATATATATATATATTATATATATGTATATATATATATATATATATATATATATATACATATATAATATACATATATATATATATATATTTATATATATACATATATATATATATATATATATATATATATATATATATGTATATATATATATATATATATATATATATATACACATATATATATATATATATATATATATATATATATATATAATATATATATATATATAAATATATATATATATATATACATATATATATATATATATATATATATATATATATATATATATATATATATATGAATATGTATGTGTGTATATGTATAAACATATATAATAATGATAATATATATGTATATATTATGTTCATGTATGTATATCTACGTATATGTATAATTGAATATATATAAAATAAATATATATATCCACAATCATGTATAGTTACGTCACATCACCACAGGCCCTATCATCCCTCTGTGTCTCTTCCTCCCCCATTTCCCCCGGGCCATCTCCCCCCTTCCCCTCCCCTTACCCTGACGGCTTTTTCGCAGTCGACGTGTGACTGAGGGACACCAACTGTCGGTGCAGATAGCACGCCGATCAAGAAAGGCGAATATACGGCTTCGTCTTATTAGCATGGCAAACAGCATTTATACATTTTACGAGTTTACAGCTAGTGTGGGAATGGGGGTGGGTGGGGGAGGTCCAAAGGGGTGGGAGGGGGATGTGGGTGGCTGAGGCACTAGACAGGTGACACTCGCACCCTGTTACACCTGCTGGGAATATTTGATGAGACAGATGTTCACAGCCCCATGTGGGTCAAAGGGGTGCGAGGGAGGGAGGAGGGTGGTAAGGAGACGTGGTAGGAATTGTTGCGTCATTTTCGTTTTTGTTTCTTTTTCTTTCTTTCTCTCTTTTTATCCCCTTCCTTTTTTATTCCAATATCGCATTTCACAGGTAAGAAAGACGAACATACTCCAAATAAAATAAAATGGAAGCGATGATACATCACTGTTAAGCCTCTGCACCAACGAGCAAGCCCGCCTTCCGAAGGGCAGGTCGTTTTCATTTGTTTATATAAAGGAAGATTCGAGTCCACAGCTGGATGAGGTAGCCGAGCGTTCATAAGAGGGCCATTCCGACCATGCGACTTACACCCCATGTTTCGCGATGCTTTTTACTTATTCCGTTCTCGGAGCGCCGGCCGGATTATATAGCCTATGTTCAGCCACAGATAAAATATTAATATTGTGACAGAGAGATAAAAGGGGGAAAATATATATTATCTAATTTTTATTCTCATTTTTTTTCTTTCTCTCTCTTCAACATGGTTTAAACACAAAATATACAGCGATTAAAACAACCATTTGGAGAGAAATCACGTGGAAATTGTTCAAATAGAGCCGTTTATCTCTATTTATTTTCATATCATAACGACCACTTGCGTTTGCCATAAATCCGCGTTGTGTTACCGACTCCCCCGCACAAGCACAGGTGTTGGGAACGGCTGGCATATCTTTTTCGCTTTCATTTAAACGCTAGTGGGGAATTCTTGTCAATTTTCAGCTACATATCACACGAATGCAACGAACAGATTAATCGTGAAATATATACACTTACATACGTAGAAAAATACAAGGTAAAGAGCGCGCGTCTAGATGTGGAAAAAAAATAAAATACAGAACGAAGTTTATGAAACGGAAACGAACCGACTTGACTTAAGAAGAACCCCAAAAAAAAGAAAGAAAAAAAAAATACTCAGCTCTGCGTCTGTGTATGTATGTGTATGTGTGTGCCTTTATGTACGTGAGACAGAGCGCGCGTTGCCAATACACCCAAGCCCATTATGACTATTTGCTCTACGTACACAAACGATTAAAATATTTGCCGAGGTTAATAAAGCTGATAATCCCAAAGGTGCCGCTGCAAGTATCAGTCTAATAGCAGCTCGGGCGGAAAGTGGATGTCACGCCGGGGACTTAAGAAAACATAACTTTCATTTGCAGAATTCGTATTTCATTCTCTATGGTGCGGGCGGCTTAATGGAAACAACAGTGTGGCGTTTTGGCTCGTTCTTTCTCTTACTTTTTATTGCGTTTGTGCTTATTTGTTATTAATTTTGATGTTAATATCGACACTGCTTCATTATTATAATTAATTGTTGTGTTTCTAGAATCACAAATAT
>BOPN01000368.1:377500-380000 GCA_017312705.2 Penaeus japonicus
TGTAAGGATAAACAAAGCAAATATTCATATGCACACCCACACCATTTAACAGTCATGACATAAACATCTTTTGAAGAGTGTGATCCAAGGTGATATAGAGGTTCAACTAGCGTATTTTGCCCGTGTGGGTGTCGGCTGATTAGCCCAAGCTCGCCACTCATTCTAACGATGAGAAAGCCTGGAGCTCCAGCCGATAAAGCAATCTATATATCACCCTCGATATCAGTGTCTGCCTGTGTTGGCCTTATCTCCACGCTGGCACTTTATATCCGCCGGCTTATAAATGATAGGGATGCACGCGTTATCGAGACGGGTAAATGATAACCAACAAGACAAACATGGTTGAAACATCGTCGTCCGCGCCAGTCCATGTACGCTGACCCCTCGCCAATGGTCTTTTGAAGACATGGTGTCGGCTAGTAACACACCAGGAGGACAGCGGTCTTCATAAATAGTCCTGATAACGCCTCCATGCCAGTGGAGGAGGAGGAGAGGGGTAGAGGGGGATGTTTGTCTTGCAATGGAGCTGAGGCAGGGGCAGGGGCAGGGGGACAGGGGCTTGGGGGTGGAGCGGCAGGGGGAGGCATCTCTTCCATTTGATTGGTTAATGATCCCTTCTATGGGGCGTCTGATTGGGCTGTGCCGTCAGGGCGAAGCCTCTCTTTAAAGGGGGAATGTCAAATAGATTTTTCTTTCTCTTTTTTTCGGTTATGAATGTGTTTGTAACCAAAGGATCGGCGAGAATGTGTAGTGTTCATTACTTTATCTGGGGTGGCGATCTTGCATAGAAATATACCTTTAACACATTCCTGTCCTTGTGCCCACACCAGAAGACAGGGAGTGTTTATAGGCATTTCTGACATACTCCTAATTGAACCCTCCCTATGTACCTTCGTCTTCAAAACCGGCAACAACGACACCGACTAAAAAGAACGCTGATGATAAACACGATAAAGCAAGCCTTTTATAGAAAGATTAAAAAAACATAAACCAGTCCATCAGAAGATTGAAAAGAAGAAACATCGCGGTGAGAACATCGTTGAAAGTGTCATCACCCTGAGCAGTCTCTTATCTCACATCCGTCTTGGGAAGAAAGACAAAAACAAAAAGAACAAGAAAAAAGAAAAGAAAAACAGAAAGCCGTGGTGACAACAGGGGACCACCTTGCTAACATTCCCCGGGGGCCAAGGACGAACCTATTTATTTATTTTTTTCTCTCTCTCTCCACTTTTTATAATTTCCTTTATTGACTTCCAGCATCAAGCAAAAAAAAACAATTTTCCCCTTCTCTCTCTCCTTTTTCTTAAGCATCGTTCCTCAATGTCTCTCTCTCCTCTTACCCTTGTTCTAACACTTCTCCTCCTCCTCTTCCTCCTCCTCCTCCTCCTCCTACTTCTCTTTCCTTCCTTCCTCTTTCACCAGGTCTTCGAGACGTAAACAACAGCAAAAAGGAGCGACGGGGCTCTCTGCTTAGCGTCGGCCGTGTGTTCCTTTGTTTTATCACAGAGAGGCTCGTTGTGCTTATGTGCTGAGGAAGACCATTGTGAGGAGAATGTCTGCAAAGTTGAGTTTGACGACGGGGACTCTTTGTGTATGCAACAGACAGCAGTAAGAATTTGCTTGTGATATTTTTTATATTATCAATAATCATCATTCAACCTTCAAAAAAAATATAAATAATTGTTTGAATAGTGATATAGTTATCATAGTTATTATACTATTGTCTTATAAATGATGATTTCTTGACCATCGTCTATCTCATTATTACAATCATATCATTAATAATCATAATTATAAAAACTAAAATAATTATACTAGTGCTGATAATGATAATAGTAAAACTAATAACAATATCAGTATTGATAATAATAATAATAGTAGTAGCAGTAATAACATTAATAGTAACAAAGATGATAATGATAATGAAAATGATGATGATAATAATAATGATAACGATAACAATAAATAAAAACAGTAGTAATAATAATGATAGCAATAGCAATCGTAGTAATAATAACAATAATAATAATAACAATTGTAATAATTATTATCATAATAAAATACTAATAAAATAATAATGATAACAATATCAATAAGAACAATAACGATAACATAAATGATCATCATATCATTATCATAAAGTGATCCCATCACTATAATCTAATACATTAGGATCATTACCATAAACTATCATTACTTTAATCACCATTATTACCAATCAGTAATACAGTGCTCATTATCATTATTCATAACAATAGCTAAGCATACCACCATCTTTGATCAACTTTAATATCATCCCTGTCTTCGTATCATGATGAACCCTCATTCAATATATCAAGAACGATCTCACAATCAACCCTCCTTATCAGAGGCTGAATATTTAATCAACAAGACTCATGAACGTCCCCGCTAGATCGTAAATCATAAAAGACTCTGGATACCACAACCCCTAAATACATGCGTGATTTTCCTCGCTTTAAAATTCATTTTTTTCTCTTTT
>BOPN01000368.1:412500-427500 GCA_017312705.2 Penaeus japonicus
TCAGATAAAACTGAAACGCACCGCCCATGTTACGCCCTCCACAACCCTTCTCCCTGGGAGATCCTGCATCCTTGGTCTCGAGTCGTCCTACCTACCTACCTCATCCCTCCCCCTTGGACCCTCCCCACCGCCCTCTCGTCTCCCCACCGCCTTCTATCCTCCCTACTGCCCTCCCTTCTCCCCCCTCCCTTAGACCCTGCCCGCCGCCCTCATTCCTCCCCACGACTCACCCCTTTAACCCCCTCACCCTTCCCCCGCCTCCCTCCTCCCTTCGTCCTGTCGTGCATTTGAATGTCTTCCTTTTCCTCTGTCTAATGTGTTCATTATTCATTGGCAGTTTCCTCTCTCGCACCTCTCCGTGCTGCTAACGGGTGTACTGCTTTAGCGCAACCGTTGTGGCTAATTAGGGTGTGTAATAACTTTTGTCTTTATTTCTCTCTTTCCTTTTGATTCTTTCGTTCCCATCTGGAAGGAAGAGGAAGTGTTCCAGACGGATGTCGGCAATGAGATGCACGCGTACGAATGGTTTTCTTATTCCTTCTAGTCTGGATTCTCATTCTATACAAATTCCAATAATATTTGCATGCACACGAACACACACACACACACACACACACACACACACACACACACACACACACATATATATATATATATATATATATATATATATATATATATATATATGTATTTGTCTCTCTCTCTACCTGTCTGTCTGTCCATCCGTTCCTCTATTTGTCTGTCTGTCTGTCTGTCTGTCTGTCTGTCTGCCTGCTTGCCTGCCTCCCAGCCTGCCTGTCCGTCCCTCTCTCTGTCTATCCATCTCTCTATCGTTCTATCTATCTATGTAACACTTCACACCTCAATGCACACCACACACACAAAACAAATAACAATGTTAAAAAACCACACACAAAGAAAAAGAAAAAAGAGCGCACTGGAAAAGCGTTGCTCTTGATTCCCCCCTTCGTTGGTGGTTTGCGGTTTCCTCAAGAGACCACTTCATGTCTTCCTTTTTCTCCTTTTTTCATTCTCTTCGCGCGCTGTGTCTTCTATCCTGTATTCTCTACCTCAATTCTTATTCAAATTGTCGGCGCGGCTCTTTGTGGGCGGGATGTGGCAGGGGAAATGTACGGTTAATTTTCTCTTACGAATTGCGTCTATGAGTCGCGTGTATTCTCGTGCATAATATTAGTTTTAAAACACAGGGACTACTTCCTATATAATCGCTGAAACATGTGGGTTAAATGTGCACGTATGTTGAGTTTATACTTTGCGAAGAGAGAAAATTGTATTACATACATGTAGCACATGCTTGCACACGAGTATTTTATTGAAGGAATCAATTTGAGTCACTTATTATATGTATTTATCGGTCGTACGTTTTTGCATCAGTTTATATGGAAATCTCTTTTAAATATTTACGTTTCTATTTCGTATTGTTATGCTCGTGTTTATGAGATAGAGTTCATGTATTTATGTATTTATGCTACCTTTTGTTAAAGGAAAGGACACACACACACTCACAAACACACACACACACACACACACATACAATTTGTCCGATAAGATACGTTTTTTTTCTGTTTTTCCTTTCCGTGACTCGATCGATGCCGCTTTATGCATAATCCATCTCTAAAACATCTAATTTATTCATGGAATCACTATCAGGCGATCGCATAAATGCCCCTCCATTTTCCTTTCAGACGTTGAAAAAATTCAAACAAAATCAATCACCGAAGCGAGTAGAATGTCAGGCTTTGCCAGGAAATGTCCTCGCGACAACGGTCCTTTTCGAAACAGACTTTCTTTCCGGGTTGGATTTTGCTAAACTATCTCCATCTTGTACAAAATAAACATTAATACATACATACATACAGGCAGCTATATACGCATACATACATGCAAACAAACATACATACATACACACACACACACACACATGTATATATATATATATATATATATATATATATATATATATATATATATATATTGTGTGTGTGTGTGTGTGACGACTCTTAATCAAATTACCTTCATAAAAACATAAACCCTAACAAAAATATCAGTGAAACTCGTGGCGCTGTTACCAAAGTCGCAGACAAGGCCTCGGAAACAAAGAAAATGGAGAAAAGGGAGGAAGTGGGAGACAACCCCCACAGCTGTTGGTAATTTGTCACAGGGAAGAGGGACGGAAATAGTAAGGGGGATAACCACCCCCTTGGTCTTCTTGAACC
The DNA here is from genome assembly GCA_017312705.2 of Penaeus japonicus. Taxonomy (NCBI): domain Eukaryota; kingdom Metazoa; phylum Arthropoda; class Malacostraca; order Decapoda; family Penaeidae; genus Penaeus; species Penaeus japonicus. The sequence goes on from BOPN01000368.1 coordinate 414,738, forward strand.
CAGGATACCTTGCCTTTACCTCTCCCCTCTCCTGCGTCCGCGTCTTTACCGACCAGACCTTTAAACAGGGGGGTGGGGGGGGGGGGTCGGGAGGAAGGAAGGAAGGGGAGGGGAGAGGAGGGAACCATCTTGTGGCGCGACAGCTGCCCTGTCTTCTTCGAGAAGGAAAGTGAACGGGTGAGCTTCTAGCACATGTGTTCGCCGAAGATACATAAATTGAAAATTGCCGTTGTGACCGGCTTTATTGTGTGATATTTCATGAAATTCAGGAAAGGAATAAATAAATACCAATAGTTTTCCTTAGCGTCCATTCGAGTTCCGCCTAAGCGTTGCATGACGAGCGCATAAATCTGAATAATCTAGGGCGTGGAGGGAGAGAGCCAACGGTGTTAGCGTGGTGTCCCTTAACCCGCCATACACGACAGTTCCTCTATAATGAGTCCCGCAGGGCGGCCTGCACGAAGGTGCTAGATCAACCCACCTTGTTTTGACAGCCGTTAAATCTGTCTCCGACGGGTGCCGTGCGAAGGGCAGCCATTGCTCGTCGACCCGAACGGCAGTCTCACAAACTCTTTTTTTGAAAATAGTCTTCACTTAACAGCTTCCACACTCAAAAGCTTGGTTACTGAAGAGGTTGATACCGTATACACTTGAACCCCTCCCATATCCTCCTATTTTTCCCCTCCACTCCATAATTCCAAGATTTTATCTCCGGCTTTTTCTTCTCGCTTATCTTCACACTGCTCTCTGCTCTCTCCTCGCCCTTTCCCCCTCGCTCCCCAGTAAGGTCTTAAGGAGAGGTGTTTGGACAGGAGGCAGATCCCTTCCCTTGCGTTGGGTCCCCTTTCGACATCCTACATCCCCAGAAGATCCCGTGCCACTGCCGGATGCGTCGCAAAGAAAAACATCTTCAAGAAAGTTGTCACTGAGGTCTGGGGAGTGTCAGCCCCTGGAGATTGTGTGGAGGAAAACAAGTAGAGCAAGTGTTGGCTTCGGGTAAGAAAAAGCGCGCGCGCGTGTTTGTGTGTATGTGTATATGTGTGTGTGTGTGTGTGTGCGCGTGTATTTATGGTAACCAAATCCTCACAAACAGACCTGGCACGCATCATCCAACAAGATCCTTAATATCGCCTGACAGCCGCAAGATACAACACTGCCTAATGCAACACCGAAAGAGAGAAAGAGAATACATCCGACGGATAAGAGTTAGAGCACGCCTGTGTTCTTTCAGAAAGTGTAAGAAACGAGGCCGTGATATCCAATTCGCACAGATCCAGCTGTGCATCTGGTTCGTGCAAACACTGAGGCGCTCTGTGGACGAGGACGAAGAGCGACCGTGCGCTAAAAGAATGATTCTCGCCTTCGCATATTTCAGGAAGACGCATTTATTCCTACCGCAGCTCCCCGCGCCCCAGCTTAGCATGGGAGTATTGAACGTAATATTGAGCCGGGGTATGAGACGCGGAGGGGGAGAGGGGAGAGGGGAGAGGGGGAGAGGGGAAGAGAATGGGGTTAGGCTTCGCTGTTGAGGAGGCTGATGTGTGCTATTCATGGGCATGTGTGTGTGTGTGTGTGTGTGTGTGTGTGTGTGTGTGTGTGTGTGTGTGTGTGTGTGTGTGTGTGTGTGTGTGTGTGTGTGTGTGTGTGTGCGTGTGTATGTGTATGTTTATGTATTTGTGTATGAGTATGTGTGTGTATCTGTGTATGTGTATATGTGTGTGTGTGTGTGTGTGTGTGCGCGCGCGCGCATTTTCGTCTGTAACGCCATTCCTCGGGGAGAGAAGGGGGAGAGGGAGGGATAAGTATAGGCGGGGTGTGGGGGTGTGTAAGGTACGAAGCGGCCCGGGTCTTGGATAAAGATAAGGATCAACGTTTTAGTCTTGAGTCTCAGATACCAATAAAAAAAATCCCCCATTGCCAAGTCTCGCCAGCCGGAGCGTTTAAGCCCATGTGCGGGCGGCGTTCAGACAAAACCAACGTCTAGATGGAGCGAAAATGGAGAGAAGCAACTAAACGAAGGAACTAACTTATCTTCATTTCACGTCATGGCGTTACTCAAGAGAAGACTCAATATGACGGGTACACCCTACCTCTGAAAAAAAAAAGAGAAAAAAAAGCAAGAAAGAAAAAACAATAGATACAAAAATAAAGTAGTTTACACCTCCCCCCAAAAAACACCCAAAAACACAAAAAAAAAACAGCAACAACAATAAAACAACAGAGTAAGTAAGTAGAAAAAAATAATAGATATAAAAAAAAACTGGTTTATATTTTATAGGCTTGATATCCTGCAATCCGACTCTGGTATGCATCCGGCCTCAGCCTCATCCAATCGAACAACGTGATCCCAAATGTTCATCGTACACTTTCATGGCAGACGGTCCCGGGGCGATGTCTTACGCATATGTTTTCCTTTTACGACAAAGAACGTTCTGCTTAGTCTTTGTCCTCGCGTGGGATTATGTGTGAATGCTGGCTGTGTTTGAATTTGTTTTTATTATTATCGCTATTATTAGTATCACTATCATCCTTTTCATTGTTGTTATTAATGTCCTCATTCACATTATCTTTATCTTCAATCATATATTCATTATCCAATTCGCAATTTCTTTTTGCCTTACGATTAGGTGCGAGTCGATGCCAATGCATGAGGGAATCGATGGATGTTTCTGATGAATGATTTTTTCTTTTTTTTCCCCTTTTTATTCGTTCGTGCGGGCTATCAATCGATCATCTTTTAAAATGCCAATCTGATTATAGATCGAGTTGACGCCATTGTCACGTCTGACGAAGCCGGGGTCCTTCGGAGAGAGTATAGGCGGCGGAGTGTGAAACGCCATCTTGAGAACCTCCAGTTTGACTCTCTCGCCCTCTCCCTCTTTCGGTCTGTCTTTGTCCCTTTATCTTTGTCTCCTTTCAGTCTATTTATCTCCTTCAATACTCTGTTATACTCTTTATCTCTGTCTGTCTATATGCCTGTCTGTTTATCTATCTGACAGTCTATCTGTCCATCTATTTCGTTCAATATTCTCTACGATATTCGCTGTCTGTCTGTCTGACTGTCTGTCTGTCTGTCTGTCTGCCTGTCTGTTCGTCTATCTCTCTCCTTCACTCCTTCTCTTCTCTTCTTCACTTCTCTACCTCTTTCTGCCCTCTCTCTCATTCTCTCTCTGACAAACTCGCAACTAAAATAATAATCTTCCATTACGTGATGTTCTATTTATATTCTGTATCGTCCTGCTTATCATATATTTTGCCTTGATATGCAACACACTATCTCATACATAATCTTTTGAGCAGTATGACCTCATTCGCTGAAACAACATCCAAAAAATATACAGCCACAAGGGAAAACAGATAATGACTTTGAAAAATAAAAATGTCAAATCTATTACAACTTTATATCTTGAAATGGCGGACGAGAGAATGCATTAATTCGTGTATGCATATCTACTTATACTTCTATTTATCGTTAAGGAAAATTATGAGATAAAACAGATAAAAAGGAACGTATTGAGTGGAAACAAAGAAACAAACGAAAAAATAGGCCCATCTGCACAGAAAGTTCAAGAAAGACAAAATGAAGGTTACAATTATGCCTTTTCGAGATGATGTGTTCCCGCCGAGCGCCCGAAGATGAACCTGCGTTTACGACCTACGTGGGGCACTCTCCCCCTCCCGTGTTAATTTTTTTCGCTGTGTTTGCCAGGGCACAAAAGGACCCCTCCTCCCTCCCTCCTCCTTACCCCTCCCCCCCTCTCAAAGGCTTATATGACGGGGGGCGGTATTTTCCTTTCCGTTTTCGTCTTTTTATTTTCCTTTTTTTTCCGGTTCGTAATCATCACCATCATAATGTTACACTAGAGACTCGCTGTGTTAAAACTGCCCGGAGTGACTTTCATTGTTCATCAAGCTCTCGCTCTCTCTCACTCTCTCTCTCTCTCTCTCTCTCTCTCTCTCTCTCTCTCTCTCTCTCTCTCTCGCTCTCTTTCTTTCACTCTCGCCGATTCAGACACATGTTGATAAACAAGGACACCAAATATATTTACTCGTCAATCAACAAAAACACACGCAAAAAAAGTTGTCGTTTTTTCTAGACTGCCTACCACGCCTACGACATTTCCAGACGCATACAAAGCCCTATTAACCAAGGCCGGAAAATCTCTCTTTTAACCGAGTGTCTCAACAGCTCTCTCCAAGCAAGAGCGCCCCGGAATCTCTCAAGGAACTAGAGATGTTTGCGTGTCTACCATACATAGAAATGTTTCTCCAGACGGAGCCCGGAGCGAAACGCAGGCTCCGAAAAGTCCGCACCACATATACATATGCATGTTGGTCTAAATATGCATAAGTTCGGTCTGGCAAAATAGACCATACTTCACACGTTTCGCCGACGGGTAAGAATCTAATTCAATCTACATTCTATTCCGTGCTCCGAAAGTACGTGTATGCATGTATATGCGGTGTGTGTGTGTGTGTGTGTGTGTGTGTGTGTGTGTGTGTGTGTGTGTGTGTGTGTGTGTGTGTGGATAGATAGAGGGATGAATATAGACACCACATACACAGGCACATGTATGTATGTATGTATGTATATATGTATAAATGTGTATATATATGTATATATACATATATATACATATATATGTTTATATATATGTGTATATATATTATATGTATATATATACATATATATATATATATATATATATATATATATATATATATATATGTGTGTGTGTGTGTGTGTGTGTGTGTGTGTGTGTGTGTGTGTGTGTGTGTGTGTGCAGTATATATATATATATATATATATATATATATATATATATATATATATATATATATATACCTATACGCATATATAAACATATAAATATATATGTATGTATATGTACAGTATATGTAAATGTGCTGTATGTGTGTATATATATATATATATATATATATATATATATATATATATATATATATATATATATATATATATATTTATATATATATATGTTTGTGTGTGTGTGTGTGTGTTTACATATATATATATATATATATATATATATATATATATATATATATACTTTTAAAGACGGCAAAATATAAAGATACACGATGGATGGCGGAAAACAAAGGAGACGTGGAAAATCATCTCAACCTTATCAACAACCGAGACCCTCAGGAGGAAATTAAGACGTTCAAAGTTTAAATGGGTTCTCAGGAGCAACGTGACGCTGAGCTTTCATCGGCCATCTTCTCACCAGCTTAAGACGTTACCAATTCAATGGAGTAATTTTGTCGAAGGAGACTATTCGAATATGAGGAGTTTAGTAAATACTGTGATGATCTGTGTTAGAAGTGATTGCTCGTCAATTCGTATCGACAATCTATAGAGCAGTTCAGAATTATGTAGGTAGGTATTATGCATTATTCATTGAACGTCTGATGATTTATTGATATTTGCATGTGCGCAAAAAAGGCAAGAGAAATGAATAGTTATAAAGTAGTGCAATTTGCTTTTTTTTCTCTCCCTATTTCTTCCCATAGAAGCTATGCATTATTTATTGTATATCTTGGGATTCAGGATGCACACAAAAACTAAACACATATAAAACACAGGAAAAAAAATGGAATATCTATATCATAGTAACCCTACCATTACATTACATTAATTAGGGCACATCCAAAAAAAAAGAAAGAATATTCGAACCAAAATATACATTAAACACAAACATAGAAAATAAACCAAACAAAAAAAAATGGTTCCATGGTAAGCATTCCTCGATCCCATCCCTTCTCTCCTCCCCCTCTTCCCCACCGTCCTTCCTCCTCCCTGCCCCAACCTCTATACAGTATAGGTAAAGGACCTCCGCCCGCCACTTAGCCAGAGCGGGGTTGTGCTGATAACCCTCCGCCAATCACACAGCCGCATGAACCCTCAATGACGAACCAAATTAGAGAACTGGCCCATTAAGGGAGTTGAAGCTCGCTCGTCCCGAATTTAGCGATTGGATTTGAATGCCATTTTAGGGGGCTAGGTGGGGTGGTGGTGGGTGGTGGGTGGTGGCGGATGGGTGGGTTGGGGCGATGCGCTCTTGCCTTTCCTTTAAAAGAGTTCTAAATGCGAGTACCCTTTCCTCAACCCTGATTTGGTACCTGTAGGTGTGATCTTCGCATGGCGTGTGGCCGTAAATGTATGCGGAAGAGGTGCCAACATAAGGTTGGTGCAATGTTGAGTATCAGTTTTAAGGGACCCGAGAGTCTCTCTTGGGACCGGGTCTGGTCTGCCATCTCTGATTGACCCCCGCTTTGATTGGCTAAGACTCAACACGGTTCTCGAGATACCGTGAAATTTACAAGGACATGTACGAAACCAGCTCTGGGCAGCCGAGAATTCAAAAAGAAAAAAAAGAAGAAACGAGCTTGTTTTCAATCATTCTGTTGAGTCGTCGCAAGCTATATATACGATATATATATATATATATATATATATATATATATATATATATATATATATAAATACGTATACATACATTTATATACATATATATATATATATATATATATATATATATATATATATATATATATATATATATATATAATCGAAAAAAAGGAAAATCGGGACAAGGTTATTTTCCCAAAATTTACGTGAACCATAAAACAAGACGTTTGTTTTGACAACCCTATTACGTCTCTTCTGGCACCAGCGTCTAGCCTGTTGACAAAGCCATACCGCACCATCTTTTAAAAGTCGGACTTTATCAAACAATCTATGCAAACGATATGTGAATTTACAGCGCTCTCCTCTCACACGTCTGAGCCACACACACACACACACACACACACACACACACACACACACACACACACACACACACCCGAAATACCCACACGGGGGATACACGATGGTGGAATGGCCCAGTGTGAATCGTCTCTGCCGCTGAGCCGTGACAGTGAGTTGACAGAGCGTAGTGAATGAGGGAGGTGGGGAGGACGGAGGGATAAGGGAAGAAGAAGAAGAAGAAGAAGAAGAAAGAGGTGGAGAGGATAGAAGGGATGAAGACAGGGGGGGAGATGGGACTGGGGGTTGGGGGTGGGGGTGGGGGGTTGCGTCCCGTCTTCTTCATCCAAGCTGTGGGTTTATTTTCGTTATCTCTTTAGCACGCCGAGACAAATATGGCATTTCTTATCGCCGCGACTCCACAAACAAACCAGGCGGAGATATGTAGACCAAACACTGTCCTCTGTGTTGCTATATATATATGATCGCTATACACAAGAGAATGAGGCGAGCTCTGTGGTGTACCATTTCCTAAATTATAGAATAGATAATAGTTAAATAAATCTGAGGGATTTGTTGAATAAAATTGAGTACTTGACTTTTTTTTTCTTTCATGTTTTCAAAATTGAAATTTGTAATTGATACGCCTGACGTAAAAACAATGATAACAATAACAATAATTATGATAACAACAATAATGATAAGTAGATGATATAAAACTAATGATAAAAGACGATGGATAAAGCTTATGATAGTAATTATTATAATAGGCTATTACCTATATAACTGATGCTAATACTAAATTATCATTATCATTATTACTGTGATTGGTATCGTTACTATAATTATCTTCATCATCATCATTTGTATTGTCATATTTGTTTTACCATTATCATTACTGCCAATATCATAATCATTTTCATTATTATGAACATTATTGTTATCATCATTTTTGTTATTACCATTATTATTATCATTATCTTCGTTATCATTATCATTATTTGTATTGTTATAATTATCATCATTATTCTTGCTATTATTATCATCATCACAACAATTATTATTATCTTATTATTATCATCATTATATGAGTATTCTAATATCAGTACTATGATTATTACCAAAATCAGCTTCATTATTGCAATAATTATCGCGATTATTATTATTCATAATAATAATGAGGATTAAATAAGTTGATTAACTGATTACCCAAAAGGCTAAATGTCGTCTGCATTCCCTGACAGATCACGCCCCTTTGTGCATGACAGCATAATAACAATTCCGAACCTGCATTAACCCCGACGAGACGATAGGCCATGCAGTGGGTAACGTCTCGACACTCCTCTTCTATCACGTCCTAAAATTACGTCACTCTTATTTCCATGTACATTTACCGTCATCGACATTGCGCCCCCCCCCGTTTTTTTTTTTTTTTTTGCTAGACCGGGACAGGTAGCGTCTCATTTGTACGTAATACGGTTTATTGTTTGACTGGAGATACTCGTTGTAAGTACGTCAGCTAATTAAACGTCGATGTATTTAATTGCCGTATTAAGTGACGTAAATACCATTATAGCATTACGTTTCATTTCGTTATCGTCTGAAAACTAATTTCTCAATAACCGAGTAAATAAGAGAATGGAACATGAAATGCAAACGAATTAACTGTATAATTGAAATGATAAAATAATAAAAATTTCAGTGCTACTTAAATCGAAGATTTAGATCCTGATTCGTACAATCTTTTTCCAAATCGTAAATTATTCAATATTTACTTGTAATGCGTGTTTTGTATTGGCATAAATAACACCGCTTTAACATTGAAAACAAATCTTATCCAAATAAACGCGGATTTTTTTTATTGAGGATAATCTGAAAAAATAATGATGGTAGTGAAGATGAAAATTGACGAAGAAAAAACACAATAACGAAAAATCACTGAAGCGAAAATCAAAATAGTGACGCATGAAAAAAAAAGAAAAAAAAAAGTTTATGAGATATGAAATTATGCATTATTGAATAATAAATCCAAAAAATGATTTAAGGCCTGGAAGAAGAAATAGAAGCAGACAGGAAATTAATCCAATGAGAGATATATTATCCAATATTCGTTACATAAAGCTCTGAAGGCAGCCAACAAGAAAATACAAATAAACATTAATTGATGAGCGTAAAACGGGAAGAAATTGTGGGTTAAAACAGACAGATAAATATTAACAAGAAGTCATAAAGCCTTAGCGTCAGAATTTACTGCCGTTTGATCTACGTGTATACACAACGAATGTTCGGGCTACACATTCGCAATTGGGATATAAAAGTTGGGAAATATGAAATATGAACACGAACATTAATCTTACGTATGTGAAAATTACCAACAGACCTTGATTTGTATTTACCACCCATCTAGACAGGCGCGAGAGAAGATCGACGCTTAATCGCGGCATAAAACTACAAAGCTTTTAATTAAGCGAATATTAAGCCACGAGAGAGATACGAGGCAAGAAAGGGATAAAAAAAAATGGCGATCGCAGCCAAATCTGAACCCTGTGAGGAGCCCTGAGCCCACAACACGGCCGTATCTCAGTACACGCACGCAGCCCGGACCTCATCTGTCTGCAAGAACGATAAACAGGCTCACATTTCACAGCCTAAAGGAGCCTTGATCGTACAAATACCATTAAGGTTGCAAATCTTCAATGAGTTCAAGTGCAATGACCCTCATCCACACCTAACCTCTTTATCTTCATTTCTTTATCTTTCCCGCTGTCTGTCTGCTTTTGCTTCTCCTTCATTTCTTCTTTCTCTCATTTTCTCTCTCTCTTTCGTTCTCTCTCTCTCTCTCTCTCTCTCTCTCTCTCTCTCTCTCTCTCTCTCTCTCTCTCTCTCTCTCTCTCTCTCTCTCTCTCTCTCTCTCTCTCTCTCTCTCTCTCTCTCTCTCTCTCTCTCTCTCTCTCTCTCTCTCTCTCTCTCTCTCTTTCTTTCTTTCTCTTTCTTTCTTTCTCTCTCTCTCTCTCTCTCTCCCTCTCTCTCTCTCTCTCTCTGCCTCCGTTCCCCTCTCTTCCTCCTTCGTTCCCTCCCTTATCCTTTCCTCTCCTCTACCTCCCTTCCTTCTCCTCTCCTCTTCCTCCCTCCCTCTCCTCTCCACTCCCTCCCTTCCCTCTCCTCTCCACTCCCTCCCTTACCTCTCTCCCCTCTCCTCTCCTCTCCCTCCCTTACCTCTCTCCCTCCCTCCCTTCCCTCTCTCTCCCTCTCTCTCCCTCCTCTCCCCACCAACATCCCACGCCAAAGCCTCAACTCCTCACTCCTACCCCACCTCCCCCTCCCTTGCCGTCGACACCACCTCCTTGAGCTGTGATATGTGCAGTATCCCGAGCCGTGCAACAGCGGGAGTGAATCAGGCTTCGATGCTTCATGAATCAGGGTTTCGATGGTTCATGAATCAGGGTGATGAGTGGCTGGGCTCCTCTAAGGCGGGTCTTTATGGGATAGTCCGTCACGTATTAACAAGCCACAAAGGCTTCTTGACTGTAATATGATCCCACTAGCAGACATAATACCCCCATCAATTAACATTTTTTCCTATTAAATCTCATTATGGACTTTGTGAGAGGATCAACTGTTTTTGCCTTCTGGGAGATAGTGCTTTTCTTTAAGACAAGCACTATATATTTTCTAAATTAATGCTTGCACTGCAATATACTCTCATATAGAGGTACTTCAAGTTCTCTAAAATTTAATTAACGTACAGGTAGTTAGACAAATTGGAGGATTAAAAATCTAATTGGAGCTGTCTTAAAGCATAACAGAAAGACGTTCAAGTTGAACGAAAGTGCCTGCATACATGTGCTCAGCAAAACAAACAAGGCGACAAAACTGGTTTAGTTTTATGTAGATATAAATCTCTTTTTAATAATACAAGGACATATGCAATAATAGAATCTAGAGTATTTGGTCCTAAAAATGTAAATACAATAGCTAAGCATCGACAGAAAATAATGCACTACAGTCACTACATAACCAGTAAATTATTCTAATATATATATAAACTGTTCGTTCATCTTTTTTTTTTTTTTTAATTAAATAATCATCATTGAGCAAATTCAAACGGTTTGTAACAAATGACAATAAAAAAAATCAAAATACTACTGAAAAAATATAGCACACTCTTATTTTTAGTTGACCTCTTTTTTGAAGTTAACAAAACAAAAAGTCTCTGAGTCCGCCATCAGGAATCATCTAAAAAGTTAGAATGACTTATATACGGGATTAATGGCGTCCACACTGGTCTAGCACAAAATTATAAAGCAAGAGAATAATAGCTCACAGGCACATAAAAATTCTTAATTTCTAAATTTCCTGCATTTCCTGGCTTTTGAATTTAGGCAAATTATCAGCACCCTAGTTTGACATTACTTACTTAAAAAAAAAAATCCCAGCATAGATGAATACATATTGAAACATCGATATAAGAAAGATTTATGGATACAAAGATACTTTTTAAATCAGTATAAGAACCGTACTTTTCTAGACACAAAGGGGCATCAGAGTATTATATATTCGTTTATTTCACCATTTCTTATGTAGATCTGCGCAGTCTCGTTCAGAAAATGTCATATCCACAGCCATGGTTCGTGGTATAGGAAGTCTTCCCCAAGAGCTTCACGATTAGAAAAGAACCACTGTGGGAGGCCGGCTTATGGAGCACCCTTAAGTGGTGTCTGGGGAAACAGGCTTCCTTTCGAGATCTCTGCATATTAGTTTAGAAAAAATGCAACTTTCTCTATATGTTTGGTAGATGTTTCTACATGTATCTTTTCTCTATAGGATTGAAATATATTCCATGGACAAACATCCACTCCACTTAGTGTCCAAATTTGCGTTCTCACGGCTGAGTGACTGACTAAAAGTGACAAAATTTACCCTGACGATTTTTTTTTCTTTTTCCTGTAGCTTATTTCACCTTATCTCTCAACACATCCGGCACCTAACACACTTAACCGACACCTCTGGCACATCCGCATGTCACTCAGGCACCTTAATCACACGTACATCTACGACACCCTAACACACCCCTAACCTCACGTGTGAAGCAGTCCCTATTAACACTTGCCATTTATGTCGTCGCACCGTTTAACGCCGTGCCTCCTTCACTCATTCCCCTTTATGCCAGGCAGAATTATGTCACGCCTTCCAACTCCATCGATTCATCAAGGGATATGGACTCCTGGGGCATGTTGCTCTTCAATATATTCATTCCCTGACTTCACTGTAGAGGCAAGTGGCCGCACCTTTCTTGAAGGGGTTATGTTAGAAGTGAGAGCGGAACAATATGGCAATGCTGATGCCGAGGTGGTGAATTATTTGCTTTTTAGAAATATGTGATCTGTCTTTGATTCTCTCCCTGTCTCTCTGTTTCCTCACATTTATATAAGTGCATTCAGACATCCACACATGCATATATATATTATATACATAAATATACATATATATATATATACATATATATACATATATATATATATATATACATATATACATATGTATATATATACATATATATACATATATATACATATATATATATGTGTGTGTGTGTGTGTGTGTGTGTGTGTGTGTGTGTGTGTGTGTGTGTGTGTGTGTGTGTGTGTGTGTGTGTGTGTGTGTGTGTGTGTATATATATAATATATATAATATATGAATATATATATATATATATATATATATATATATATATATATATATATATATATATAAAGAGAGAGAGAGAGAGATAAATAAATATATAAAAATAAATAAATATATATATATAAATATATATAGATATATACATATATATTTATATATATATATATATATATATATATATATATATATATATATATATATATATATGCATATGTATACATATATATATTTATATGTATATAAATATTTATCTCTCTATCTCTCTATCTATCAATAATAAAATATATATATATATATATATATATA
>BOPN01000368.1:435000-440000 GCA_017312705.2 Penaeus japonicus
GGGGGGGAGCGGGGGAGGATGGCGAAGAGCGCCGCACCAGCCAGCATCGTAAAAATTGATGTCCTTTTTTGTCATTTCGGGGGGATAAAGATTGTCTTTAGGTGAGTCCCTACGACACCCCCAAGAAACAGGTACTCTTGTAAAAACCTAGAGGACGCTTCATCTGCATATGCAAATTCGACGGAGACAGAATTCCATACCGATGGCCGGGCGACCTTCCGTTAATGCCGCGGCGGCCGCTCACTGACCGCCATAAACACCAGGCTATATGGCCGCCTTCCCTCGAATTTCACGCAGATGGTGGAATATTTTTTTACAATTTTTAAGGGGGGTAAAAAATAAATATGACATATGTATGTAGCCGGGATGTAGCCAGGAGATCCACGCTTCAAAATTCCATCCCAAGCTCAGACGAAACACGCAGTAAAAGATATTTTTCGGGGGCGCGAAAGAGAGGAAAAGAGAGGCTGTGGCTGGCGGCATCGGCATCGGCTCCGGCGCGGACAGCAGACGGAACGGAACTTCTCCAGAACGAAAAATACAGCCGAAGTTCATACACAATAATTCAAGAAGCGATAGAAGGAATATACGTATTTCTCGTAGTTATATATAAAAAATCCTTTCTAAAAAATCAAGTTTCAGTTGCATGGCATGACAATATTGTCCTCTACTTTTAAGCGCATAATTTGCAACGAAATACATCTTCACAAAAAATAATAAAATAACGCTTTCTCCCCTCCCCCTCCCCCTCAAAAAAAAAAAAGACACCACGAAGAAAATACATAAAACAATATATATTACGAGAAGAGCAGGTCCCCCAAAAATACAAAACAAAAATTAATCATTACTTTATATGTCCTAGTCGCCGGTGAGAGCATGACGAAAATGGCATATCAATGATAACGAAAATAATCAAAATAATAATGGAAATACTAGTAGTCGTAACGGAAATATTCTGTACAATAAAATCAACATTATCATCATTATTTCTATGATCATTATCATTTTCAGTATCATTGTCCCGATGTTAAAAATATGTACACTGACAATAACACAATAAAAATAAGACTATAATATGTTATATTAATGCTCTTACTGAAATAGCAAAGGAAAGTTAAAAGATAAAGAAGGTTATGAAAACAACAATAACAACTATGATAGTAACAATTATAACAATGATAATAATAATGATAATAATATCAATAATGATAATAATAACAACAAAAATAGTAGTAATAGTAATAGTAATAACAATGACAATAATAATAATTATTATTATGATAATAATAATGATAACGATGATAAGAATAATGATAATAGTAATAATAAAAATGATAAAAATAATAATGATGATAATAACAGCAATGATAATGAAGCAATTGTTTGTATCAGTATTACTAACACTAATAGGCCTACTCCACATAAGAAATATAATAATAATAACAGTAAGACTAAGAATGATAATAGGAGTAATGATAATAATACTACTAATAATAACACTAATAATGATAATATAATAGCAATGATAAGAATAATTATTATTATGGTATTACCATTATCATTATTATCAATTCTATTATTACGATTATCAACACCCTTATAATTCACTTCCCATAATGATAACAATGATAACTATAAGAGTATAAACAATAATTACAACTAATAGTATTGCTAATGATAAGAACAATAATAAAAATAATGATAAAAGAAATAGTAACACTTATTATCATCCTAATCACTATCACTACTACTGCTATTACCATGATATATTATCATTATCATAGAATTTAACAGGCATGGTAAAAAATGACATGTAATGCAGAGAGTGAAAACAAATAATACAGTATATGAAATAAAAACAAAGATGATGATAATATGGTAATAATAACAAAAATAATATCAATAATAATAATGACCAAACCAACAATAATGATAATAATAATTACAAGAATGGTAATGATAATGATAATGATGGTGATGATGATAATAACAATGATAATGATGATAATAATAATAATGATAATAATAATAATAATAATAATAATGATAATAATGAAGATGCTGATAGTAATAATAATAATAACGCTCTTTACTATTATCATCACCATCATACTCATAATCACTTTAATTCTATTATAATACTACTGTTACGTATATTGAAATATCAAATAGTAAATTCAAAATAATATAAAATAAATAATGATATCAAGAAAAATAACATTTCATTATCATATCTACAACTGTTATTTACTTATTTTTATCATTTTCATTTTCATTCTTATCATCGGCATTATCATATCTACTATTATCATCAATATTACCGATATAGTTATCATTATTATCGGTTTTGTTATTAAGATTATCTTTAGTCTCACCGTCATTATCATATTTTTACTATTATTATTATTATTATTATTATTATTATTATTATCATTATCATTATTATCGTTACTATTAAAAAATATGAATGAAAATATTATATCAATGTAATGATAATTGTACTGATGATAATGATAAGGATTATAATAACAATTAAATGATGATAATAATAACAATAATAAGAATTGTAAAAACAATGAGAACAATATTACTAGTACGTCTAATAATAATAATAATGATGATGACAATAACAACAAAAGTAATAGTAAAAATAGAGATAATATTAATTATAATGATAATAATAATAACAATAATGATGATGATAATAACAACAATAACAATAATCATAATAATATATTGATAGGAATATGATAAATGCTGCCGATAGTAAAAACAATAACAAAGTTTGAAATAATGAAAACTGAAATATTGTTACACATTGTAATTCTGCTTCCCATAATAACTCAAGTCTTAAAATCTTGATGATAAAATAATAATAATAATTTGCAGTTCTTAATGGAAACTAAATGTTACTGAACATCGCATATGTTGCACTTAGTTTTCAAGACATACATAAGTAGAATCGTAAATTACAATATATTATGAGAGGCTGTAATAATCAGAGATAATATAGAATCTCTCCTCCTCCTCCCCCTCTTTCTCTCTCTCTCTCTCTCTCGCCAGCTTCCACGCGCCATTTAACTGAAAGCGAAGAAGTATATCATTGGGTCACGCCCAACAAAGGCAAGTTCAAACCGCAGCGTTCAAGGTTGCCATGCACGCCTCATTAGGCCAGATCACGGCGCCCACAGGAAGCACTTGTCATAATGAATGATCTCCCACGGCCACATTTTCCCGGGGTGTGATTGCGGGAAGTCATCTAGGCTGTTCATTAATAAGCTGGTGCGCTGTTCAACCTTGAGAACACCGGGAGGAACACACACTCCCGTGTTCACACCGCCTCGACAACCACCGCCCGTCCGCTCATACTTAACTGCGGGACATTCTGATATATCATACTGGAACATTATTACCCGACCACTGCGGCGGACTCGGAACATGCCGACATTATGAGCGTCCGTCCTAGCGTTGCCTCTTGTTCCATCACTTGTACACATAATAATGTCGTTAACGGAACGTACAGCGCTAGATATGAGTCGCGTATAAGTACATCTTCGTAGATGTCAGCTAAAAATGTTGCGTTCCGAGTGAAATATCTTTGATACGTCCTAAAAAATAATCGCGACGTTCGGCCGGCAAAGTAGCCATTCCTATGTTAACGTTCACTGCGGCGTAAGTTGTTGTTGTTGGTGTTCTGGTCCCTGGCATAATGATATTCGTTCGGCGACTGCTGTTGCACACGCCCCACCACCATCAACCCCGCACCAAAAGGAGAATTTTAGTCAAATCCGTCTTTCTAATGCGGTAATTTCTAGTTTGCTCTGGCCATCGACGTGCAACACAAGCTCGGAGCCGATCTGGACGTACGTACCTTGTTCCCTGGAAGGAGCGGAGGGGGAAGGACCAAGCGAGAGGCGGCGACCAAGCTCAATGCTGCCCGCCGAGCCTCGCCTCCGCCATTTTGTGGTGTTGCGCGGGGCGAGGGCGACGCGGGAGTCTCCAGGCCTTCTGACTTCTCCTACCCAACACACACACACGCCCGCGCACACACGCCGCAGCTACCACCGCCCGCAACGCCCATGCTCTCTACTCTCTTCACGTCCCTACTACTTATTACGTTACTTGTCTTCAAGCCGACAGCGACAGCCAAGGAGGCTTTCATCCGTTTGAGATGGGAAGTTTTAGAATAGTGTGAACCCTATGTATTATGAAATGTTTATTTGAAATGGTCCGAGCATTCAGATGAAAAATGAAATATTGTCGTATGTATGAATATGTATGTTAAATGCACACTCATAAATAAGATAAAATCTAGCGATAAATGACATTAATAAACGGAAAATAAGTATAGTTTGAACTAGCCAAAAAAAAAAAATCGCAGGGCCGAGCTAGTAGTAGTTGTGATCCTGAACACCAGATGGCAGAGTAATCGGCGGCAGATCCAAACATAGGCTATTTTCTTGAGGTTGAAATATATTTAGAGCTAGGCTGATAAAGAATGTGCATTGCGTTCGTATTTATGTCACCTAAGTAAGACTGCGTGTGAACCACCTGTCGAGGTATGCAACTTTAAAGAGCGTGTTAATCTCCGCACATTAATGCTATACAGGAAATGTAAGTCAAAACACAACAGGTGGTGAAATACTCATTTCTGCTAACTTATCACCAATATCATTGCATAAAGACTTGCTCATATCAAGAAATAAAAGAACTGTCCTCCTAAACCCAAACTTTATGAATCCCTGCCCGCCTTAAAAAAAGTGGCGAGAGATTCCGAGGAAAGGGAGAGTTTACTCACCACAAGACAGTCTGGTGGGGACAGGTGGACCATCAGAAATAGCGTGGTGCTGAGCCGTAGCGATGCAGACCGCCTGTGCTGCACCTGTTCGGGAGAGCGTGCGAGCCGCCGTAGCTGCGGAGAGTGTACCCGGCTCAATAACAGGGAGAAGCTTCATTCTTATAGGCGGTTGAGGCGCTGGTGGGGGGTTGGGTTAGGGGGC
>BOPN01000368.1:452500-455000 GCA_017312705.2 Penaeus japonicus
ATCATCATTATAACAATAATAATCATAATGATTATAATAATAAAACAAATGATAGTAACATCAAAAATAATTAAAATAATATTAACATTATCATCATCAAATATGAGAATACTTGTCATCATTACTATCATTATCTTTAATAAAAATAATTATTATCGTCATTATAATTCATAAAAAGTTATCATTACCAATAACATCATTATTGTTATGAAAGCAATCACAACAATAGCAGTAACAATAATAATGATGATGATGATGATGATGATGATGATGATGATGATACATGGTCCAAAATCACACATCACTGAGGTGACAGCTGTTACCTGTCTTATTGAAAAGCTTCGCGTAGTTATTAGTTACATCTTCGACGACTGACAAAGCACAGATTCCGTTTTATTTCCACGAGAAGTCATCCTTTCTAAAGTAACACCGAGAGGAGCTCATCCCGAACTTTTTACTACACGTACACGCAGCATCCCCCAACACACACACACACTCACAAACACTGTTGACACGTGTCTTATACACTGGGCAGACCCACCGCGACACAAGCCAAGACTGTAAGCTCGTACGTGAGACAAGACGTCCTCCTCCCTCGCCGTGTGTGTGCGTGTGTGTGCAATGAAGAGATAAAACGGAAATCAAACTTCCTTTCCCATACATGATCATAAAACTACGAATCTTAATGAGGTCAATCGTCGTTTTTAATGAGAATTGCTTCCGGTTGCGCTAGCCGACGCGCGCATAATGGCTCCCTTGCATATTAATTAATTGCCACGGCTGCAACTCATCCCCAGTCAGAGCCGCGGGGCAGGTTGTCACCGAATCGAAAGTCCTGTCCGGCCTTAATTGGCATGTAACTGTCATTCTGATGAAGACCCGCTTTCCAGTGAGACGGAAAGTCGCTGTCCATGCGGCCCAGATCCTATCGGGCAGTCGAGTCGGGTCGGGAGCAACGTTTATGGACTATTTCCTTCCTATTCTGCAGGTGACTTCAATATCGACTCCGCTGATGACATCAAAAAAGGAAGTGCGGTAATTGAAGGGAGATCGCCATTATGCTTACGTTTATGAACGGCCTTTCAATAGGATTTGAATATGTGGAGGCAATAAAATTATGATAGCCCGATGTACTATTTTGACAGATGCTAATGTTCAGTGATGTGATACGATTGATATTGCATGTTGAAATATATAAGTAACATAGGACTTAACGTACTATAAAGCGGAATAACAGGATAAAAATAGTTTTCTACTGGTATATCTGGCGATCATTACAAGCTTCAATCATAATAAGCATATGATTATCATTCTTGTATTCACAATTATTGGAACGTATTAACATGGACTAATAGCGACTTATAATTCATTGTTACTATCATTATCACTACTGTTGTAAGTATCACAACTACTACTAAATAATGATCACTATTACTATAATTCTTATCAAAACTGTTGCTCATGTCGAATACCGAATATTACTAATATTTGCGTTGATTATATGGCCACCACTATAGCATCTTTGCTATTATCATTTTAGTATTATCATTATTACCATTATAATTGTTATTGGCAATATCATCATTATCATTATGCTTATTATTATTGTTATCATTACTATTATTATTACAATCATTATTATTAGTATCACTATCTTCATAGTTTCTCTATCATCGTCATTATTATTTCTATCACTCTTTTCATTACTATTTCATCATAATTCATATCATGAATGTTATTACATGATGATTGCTGTTCATACTATCTTATCATTATTATCATTATTATTATTATCATTACCACTATTACTATTATTAGTATTACTACCAATATTATTATTTCATTATCACTATCATTATTATCATCATTACTATATCTGTCATCGCCATTATTGTTATGCCTAATATTATCACTATCATTTTAATTATTATCATAATATAAAAAGAATCTATCATCAACAATTCTATTCATAATATTAATGAAAACGTCACAAATACTTAATGACTATAATAACATATATCAATTCTAATAATAATAATACTACTAATACTAATAATGATAATAATAATAGTAATAATAATAGTAGTAGTAATAATAATAGTAATAGTAATAAATATAATAATAAAAAATAATAATAATATAAATAACAATCATAATAATGATAATGAAAATAACAATATTAGCGATACCAATAATAATCATGATAACAAGAATAGCAATAATTAACTAGAACAATGATGATAAAAACAATCTCAAAGCAATGACAAGAAATCATACTAACAATAATCATTATGACAATGAAAATCATTTTAATAGAGCAATGATGTTAATAAAAATAATACTACAAATATCATGTTATACCGACAACAGTATAAATTATAATGACTATAATAGTAATAGTAATCATAATGATATTACTAGCATTTCTGCTAGTAATATCACTACTATTACTAATACCTACTATTATTACTACTAATGTTAATAACAACAACGAATGATA
>BOPN01000368.1:490000-497500 GCA_017312705.2 Penaeus japonicus
GAAAAATGGTTACAATTTCATAAAGGAAGCCCGTCATTTCCCGCCGTGGTTACAAAGTGAAAACAAACATGGAAAAAAAATTATTCTCGTACTGTTTTCCTATCTCCACGTGTTGACGTTTCTACGGTGTTTTTTCGAGTCATTGTGTTGATGGTATATTTTATTGGGGAATAAAACTGTCTCACTCCCTCATCTCGCATGGCAATTGTGTAATGGCACCATGACATAAGACAAATGTCAGGGACCATTCAACTGTCTCGCTTTTTTTAAATATCGCAAATATTTAGCATTTGTCAATTCTCAAGAGGACAATTTTAATACTGTCCCTGTTTTTTTGTTATGTAATGGAATGTTGCCAGTTCATTAATAACAAGAGTAAAGTTCTTAAATTGATCAACCTCCTTAAATAGTGAATTTCCGTACCTGAAGCAGGTGGTTGAGGTGGCAACTCTGAAGAGGCTAGTTGGACAGGTGCGATTCCCTTGGCCGAAGAGGTCGCTTACACTTCTAAAATGTTGACAACCACCAACCTCAAGTCCCTGGAGTTGCGTGGTCAGACCACTAGTGCGCATGCGCGGGAATCCCTGTACACTGGGCGGGCGACCCCGTGCAAGATGCAATAATAAAGTACCTTTGGGAATTCTAACCTGAGTGTGTTAAAGGGCAGGGACACAATGCCGTGTCATTGCAGGCGGAAGCGTGCACTTGTCGCGTGCTTGCCAGTTGCATGCAGGCGGGCTACTGATGGACAGGAATTTTAATGGCCTGCCTCAGTGTTCTCAAGACGAGGCCATAAAAAAGGCTCATCTGGACTCTGAAGTGCTACCAGACAACTGGAGAGCCTGTCTAGTAGTGCCCTCTGTGCTCAGACTGGGGAACTAGCGCCCCCTTGACCCCCCCCCTAAACCTCCCACTGTGAGGTCACATGGAAGGACGGTACGGGGGGACTGAGAGGCAGGGGGAGACGGACGAGGGGTGGGGGTGGGGGGGAAGGGGATACGAAAATGAGATGTGGGGAGAGGGAGGGAAACTCGGATAGGGGAGGAGTCATGCGTTTATGATGTTCTTGGACATTGAGGCATCATACTCCAGCCAGACGTCGCGAAGAAGAGGAAGAGAGCACACACACAAAGGCTCATGTTGTCGGAAGGGAGTGATCAATGTCATTAGGATGTCTCTTCTCTTCGCTGTAACTGCAATCTAACCACTACTTCATTTAACTCCTCACATTATATAAACATCTATACATGTTTGACATATATATAGTTTTGGAAATTGAAGAAATAAGGAAATAATAATACTTTGCCGATCCATTAGGTTGGCAGAGGTGGGGGAGGAGACGGAGGGGAGGGGGGGGGGGGGTAACAGAAGCCGGCAGATCTACATTTTCCTGTTATATAAACAAAGAAGGATAAGAGTTGGGGCGAATACGAGGGCCATAGGAATAAAAAGAAAAGAAAAAGAAGGGGAGAGGAGACATAGCTTATGTTTTCCCTTCCACGATAGAGCAGATGACATTCCACACCCCGTGACCCTATCACAAAAGAAATGGCTGACCCCTGGTAGGTCAAGCCGGTTCCTCCCTCGTTCACGAATCACGGGGGAACGCAAGACCCGTAAGATCAATATCTTGCCCGGATCCCTCCAAGCACGGGAGGAAGATCTTCACGGCAATCAATCATGCATCTAATGGAGTTATTAAGAGATTGAAAATGTACTTACCAATGGTCGCACTCACAGGTGTTGCACTTAGCACAGGCTCAAGGTGTCCACTAGCCACGCTACGACCCTCCACGACCACAGAGGGACGACCTCGCTCGTTTTTGTCGCTCAATAGCTTCGGGACAACACCCACTTATCAATGAAATGTCCCAACATCCAACTAAATTCGGAGATTTTATGTGTCTTCCGCCTGTGATGTAAAACCTCGCGTTAGATTACTGCCACGTTTAGGAGCTATAAAGAGAGTAGGCCGCACCCAGCTCGCACCCATTGGCTTGCCGCTCGCTTGCAGGGCTCGTAACCGCTCGCAGAGGCATTAACGACCGCAGCGAGCTTCGCCCATAGGCCATCACGCCATTACGGGTAGGGCAACGGGGAAGGAGGGGTGCGGGGGGCATGGCGGGGGTAGCCGGGGGGTGTGGCGGGAGGGAAGGGGGCGCGCGGGGGTAAGCGGGGGTTAAGCGGGGGTAAGGAGGGAGAGGTGGGGGTGAAGCGGGCCTCTGCAAGTGGGGGGGAAGGAGGTGACCAGCAACGGGAGGGTCTGAAGGGGGGGAGTGGAGGTCACCGCACGCTCCTCCTCTTCCTCCTCCTTACCCTCACCCCACGCTACCCCTCCACCTCCCCCTCCTTCTCCCTCTCCCTCTCCAGCAGCGCCACCACGTTGACCGCACTTGCCCCCCCCCCCCCACACTCACTCAGCCTGACCCCCCGCGGCCACGCTCGAGACGAACAAGAGCTTCCACGTCGTAACTCCCCCCCCCCCCCCCCAAGAAGTGGGTCACTGTGCTTATGAGAAAAGCAATTAACAGAGCGAGAAGCAACGCTGAAAAATTAACTCTGCACATCTTTCTCCAGCATGAGAGATTGCAGTCCATTGCAACATTAAAAAACCCTTTCCATGCAGATGAACATGAGTTTTGCGTGACGAGACGTACCTCCAGAGACGTTTTGCATGATACAACATCTCGTAACGCCATGAGGTGTATTGGAATAAGACCTATGAATAGTTCCTCTTCTATCCAATGACCTCTTCCACCTCGCCCCTTCGCTAATAAGCCCAAGCCTCATGAGGTGGAGGAGCCAAGCCCGTCCTCGCCTCCTGCAACGGTCCCTTAACCCCCACATTCTTGACATCTTCTTCAAGTGTACCCCCTGTCCTGGTCCCTTTTCGGTAATGACCTTAGCTTCCCGTGCTCTCTGGCTGGTCCATTTTCTTTAACGCTCAAAGATCAGCATTTGGAGTGAAGCGCGAGGGTGTTGGTTGAGCACTTAATGCTTATTCATAAGTGGTTCTTGTGTGAATTTAAAAAATGCGTTAATGACTATAACGAGTAAGTAATTAGACGCGTTAATCTCTCTAGACTTGCCTGCCATCTGGCGGTGGCCTCATCAACCACTTAGGCTCCTCCCACTCCGATGTCGAGGGCAACAACTTTTTGAAAATGCAATACTCGCAGTATCAGAATAGTTGGGGCAGAAAACACACACCCTTGAGCGAAAGCGAAGTGTATAAAGTGCCGGGCTTATGGGCGCGTGGGACCTCAACTTTGGAATATATGCAAATTAGTACTCTGAACACTTACTTGCTTGATCAAGACATGTTGCGTGGTAGCTGATATCCATGCGCAAGGAGGGGGGAGGAGGAGGGGGGGATCTGATGAAGGGAGGTTTTGGGAAGTATCTGGTAGTCATCCGTAGCCGTTATGGTCGGACAATAGCCACGTTCCTATACTTTACGACCCTGAAGAAACTGAGAGAGCGCCGGCGGGGGAAGGAGGGGGTAGGGGGTAGGAGTGGAAAGGAGGGAAGGAGAGTATGAAGGAGTGTGGGAAGACAACATTAAGCTGCACGTTTTCCTTAAAAGACATGGCCGACTTTGTGAATACGTTTTTTGTGACGCCGTCGTGTTTATGAAGCTTATCTAAGCCCTCTCCACAGCGGAGGAAAGTTGGGGGAGATGAATATGCCACGGTCCTTCTGGATTTGTGCTTTGATACTTTAACTAAGATTAGACAAAGAGAAGGAGCAACGAGCGAAGGTGAAGGAAGATAAACAATACGGACTCCCTGCCCCCTCATTTTTCCCCATTGTTAATTTTAATAATAGTAATCAATTCAGACTATCACCGCCTCTTCTCTTATTCATAGACATTATAAGGGTTCTTACGAGAAACTATGAAAGTTAATGAGATTGAATATACAAATAGATAAATAAATAAACAAACAAATGAATGAGACTGCGACGATGACTTTCATAAGCGCTTGTGGTTTTGTAATAGACGTGTATTTTCCAAGTAAATGACTCATCATGCGACACCATAGACTGAGAGAGAGAGAGAGAGAAAGAGAGAGAGAGAGAGAGAGAGAGAGAGAGAGAGAGAGAGAGAGAGAGAGAGAGAGAGAGAGAGAGAGAGAGAGAGAGAGAGAGAGAGAGAGAGAGAGAGAGAGAGAGAGAGAGAGTGAAAGTGAGTGCTGCGTGAGATAGGGGTCAGAGAAAGAGAGAGAGAGAGAGGTAGAGGACTAAGGGAAAAACAAATAGAGAGAGTGAGAGAGAGAATAAATGGATAGGGTAGAGGGGAAGAGGGAAAAAGAGAGGGCGACGACGAGAAAGAGAGAAAAAGCGATAATGATGTAAGATACAGGGAAAGAGGAAGGAGGGAGAGAACGAGAGATAATAGGGTAGCATACAGGGGTAGAAGAGAGACAGAAAGAGAAAGAGATAAAGGAAACAAAAGTGAAATTCTAATATCTTTGCAACCACTCAGGAACTATGAAAATTACCAACTAAAGATCGTATGTTTCACAGCTCTAAAAAAAAATCTGGGATATCTTAAATTCTTCAAAGAACAACGAAAAAAAAATAAAAATGATACAAGATATGTACATCAGCCTTATTGAAAAAAAAAATATATATATATTAATTTAAAATAAAACAGTAAAAGCGTTATTGCATTAAAAGTATACATTTGATAGCCAGCAACAGTAGTTTTAATAGTAGTAGCAGTAATGATAATAATTACAGTGATAATAATATGGATCACGATTATGATCTTAATGTTGGTAATAACGACAATTATTTTGTTGATAATGGTAATGATGATGATAAGGGTGATGGAGGTGATGGTGATGATGATGATGATGATGACAAAGGTAATAAGGATTACGATAATAATGAAAATGATAATTACAATAAAGATAATCATTAAAAAAAATATGACGTTAGTGGTAATGATAGTTATGATAAAAATGAATACTATTATTACTACTACTAATGATGGTAATAATAAAAAATGTTACGAATATAGTAATGCAAAAACAATAACAACACCTACCATTATGTAAAACATTCATTATCATGGCAATGATTAATTATGAAATAAATGACAAAGCAATAGTAAGTCATTAATTAATATTTCCGTTAGCATTACTAACATAATTATCATCATCTGTGTTAGCATTTTTATGATTACCTATATAACAATTTCATCAGAATCACCACCTTAGCACTTATCATTATCAGCATCATTATCATTATCATAATACTAAATAACTATCATTATCACCATTATAATCATTACTATATCTAATATTAGTGTTATCCTTATCATCATCATTTTAGTGGTCGTGGTGGTAGTAGTTTTAGTAGAAGCAATAGCAGTAGTAGTAGTAACTAGTACTAGTAGTAGTAGTATTCGTAGTAGTAGCACTAGTAGTAGTAACAGTAGCAGTAATAGAACTAGTAGTAGTAGTAGTAGTAGTAGTAGTGGTAGTAGTACTAGTATTTCTAATTGTAGTACTAATAGTAGTAGTAGTAGTAGTTCTAGTACTACTACTAGTAGTAATAGTAGTAGTAATGCTATTTTTACTATTGTCATAACTATCCTTATCATTATTATCAGTAACAGATAGCTCTTACGAAAGTGATGATAATGGTTATTAAGAGATTTGTGAGAGAGAAAAAAAAATGAAATAAAGGTGATGAATCTATTTATGGGAAAAGTTATGAAACTAGCAATAACAATAAGATGGTAATCATAATTAGCATAACTTATTTTATCTTAATTTAATATTGCTATTATAATTAAGACTAATGAAGTGTATACCACATCATTATTACTTCTTATCATTATTTTTTATCATTATCATTACTAAAATCCTTATCTTTATTACTATTATCATCATCATCATTAATGAAATATATATTCATAATTTCTTATTATTATTACCATCATCATGACCATTACTGTCACAATATTATTAGCATCAGCATTTATTAATCATTTAAATTAAATATTTATTCATCTAATTATCACCATCACAAACCCTAATCATCATTGTTGTCGATATCGCAAAAGTCTTACCCTTCTCATCATTATTATCATACCCTTCTCATCATGTTTCTAATCTTCACCATTCAACAAAACTATCACTATTATCTCTGTTCTGATTGTTGTCATACCAAGTAACAAAATGTTTCCTTTTCCTTGTTCCATGTCTGGAAGATTGTTATCTCCCAATGGCTTACCACAAATAAATAGAAAACATTATTGATCAGGTCACAAAACCGAAGTTTGAGGGAGATAATGACCCCTATTTATGTAATGTTGCAAGATAAGTAAGAAACTAAATTTGCATTACATCTTATTGTTGTTAGTGTAATCATCATTGCTATTATCATAGTTGTATTTAGAATTACAGCAACTGTAACTGAAACAATAAACAACAACTAAATATCTAAGTTCGTCACCTTGTCCACCAAAATAATAATAGTAATACTAGTAATAATCAATGATGATGATAATAACAATACTTATAACTAGTGAATAATAGGAAATGCACAATTATAATAGTAATAGATATTATGACAATGATATAGAATTATGATAATGGTGATAATGATAAAAATAATAAATAATAATAATAAAGAACAATGATAAAATAATAATAATGATATCAAAATAGCACCATAACGATCAAAAATGACATCTATTTAAAAATGAAGTTAACAACGAGAAAAAAAAAAACAATAATGACAATAACGTCAAAGCATCACTACCAGTAGCAATAGTAAAGGTGACAATAATAATTACTTAATATCATCACATCTACCAATGTTGCCTTTTTTGAATAACAAAAATATAAATTATATCTTTAATACATAATGGTAAGGATAATGATAATAGCTGAAAGTAGAACAATAATACTATAATGGAAATATTATAAATAAAAATAAAGATACCATAACAGATAATAATCACAGTAATGATAATACGGCTCAGAAATATAGTTATTACTGATATGGCATTTCTGCTGCTAAAACAAATTTGAATAAAGGAAATAATCATTAAAAAAATCAATAATGACAAAACATTACAAAACACTCAATCCATAGACCTCTGCCAACGGTTCTAAGTCAAGATACAAATAACACAAGTCTATTACAGAACTTTAGAGCAAAAAAATGATAATAATAAAAAAATAAAAACTAGCAGCGCTATGTAACTGTATCTCGGTTCCATACTTGAGTCTGGTTTACTATGAATGTCTAACCAACAAGTCTTCAGGACATGGCCAAACCACCCACAAATCTTTACAATACACGTTGATAACCTTTCGCACAGTCCTGTTGATAAACCAATAAGTGAAAAATCAACAGGGAGGCCAAGAATAAACCGGGAAGATAACAGTTCATCAATAAACGTCGCCAAAACGGAGCCTCCTTTACTATAATAAAGAGCACCAGCAATTCCTTATCATATTACCATACTTTTTATTTTGA
>BOPN01000368.1:532500-534786 GCA_017312705.2 Penaeus japonicus
TTATAAGAAATAAGAATAAGTAGCAAGACAAAGAAAAGGTGTCCAACGTTCATAACGATAACCGGTCTTCTTTGCTTGTTCAATTGTTCAAGGATCCTGTTGGGATTAGCGAAAGGATTTGGTGTCCTTGGATAACTTGGCTTTCTTTGGTATTTTTGATATGGATTAAATTACATAATATCGAAATTGGAGCATTTGAGTGACTACAAGTCTATTGATCATTGGTACCATGACTTAAGACAGAGCTGGCTTACAAAACTGGTTATGTGTATTTATCAATTGTTTTATAAACTGGTTAGATCCTGCTTAGGCTCCAGCGCTTGTGCTACCCTTCAAAACCATTCGGAAAATGCTGAAATTTTAGAGAAAATGTATAATCTCCATGCACACAGAGATACCAATGGACTGGTATTTTAAAGCACAAGAAAGCTTCTATATTTGAACTTAACTCTGTGCTGTATCTATCAATACAGAACTCTAAATATGTCTAGTCATAGGCCACTTTAAATAAGGGATTTTGCCATAAGACAACCGTGTTCTTTGTGTTTAATGAGAAAGACTTTGTCATCGTAATGATGTTTACGTCAATTTGTTACCGTAAATTATCTTCCTCGTCGCTGCTGAGTAAATACAAATAAGGATTACTATTATATATCTTTTATTCGATATTTTTATGCGTATCCCGCACCCATAAGTTTATCTCTGGTTGATAAAGCTCCGTCAATATCCGGCAAGACGCCACAACGACCGATCTTGAAGAGCTTTCGCTATAGATCCAAAATCTTATTTTCCCCTTCCGAGTTTATTTCTGACATTCCTCCAAATTGAAAAGGAAAATAAACTTCTTATCCGTTCTGAAGGACAGATAGAGGAAATGAATTTTCCTATTAATCTTACTGAACCTTCGAGAACGCCGCGTCTTGCGATAGGAAAACGGTCGCCAGTGAGCCTCGGGAAATGTCCAACTGCGTCCGACATTACGTTGCGGTAACGGCGGAACATCCACTTGCCGGCGGCGTTACGGTCGGAACAGCAGCGCGTTTTGCGACAGCAATATCCCCAAAAGGATCGCCATATCCTATGAGTCCCTGAGACTGATTCTAGCCCCTACCCCATCACCTCACCCAAGTGATTCCCCTTTTTATTTCCCATCTTCTGTAACGACTAGGATCCTCTACACCCTCAGCCCCCCGCCGCTACATCACTTCGAGTGCCGCTCAGACCCCCCCCCCTCCCCCTCCGCTAACATCACCTCAAGCGGCGCCGACGAGATCTCCTGAGCGGCCGCCGGAACCGCGACTCGCCTTCTTAATATATCCCCGACCAATAGCAACTCCGAGGGCTGTTTAGGTCGTTTCCCGAGCCAGAAGAGTTGTAATAAGGTCGTTTACGTAAGCTGCTCTTCCCGGCATGTAGAGGCTGTTTACCCGTTATGGTCCGACTGTCATGGCCGCGGGCTGTTATCTGCACGGCGCTAGGTTGGACTCCATTTCCCGTCCTCCCTTGAGCCAGGATTTTCGAAGATGGAGGGGAATAAAGTGGAAGGTTTGGACAGCGTTTGAGTATCCTATGATTTTGAATTCCTATCGATATCATTATGTTCATGAAAAAGAGATTATATAACCTATTTTCTAAGCCCTATCGACATCGTTTATGATACATGGTGTTATTCTAAAATCTTATTTCATTCATTTAGATCTCAGTAAAAACAATTATTTATTTTTCAAAGTATTTGATAAAGTGACCAAACACGTATGTGATCCGTTACATGGAATGATACACTTGTTAGCATATTATTTGATATCTCGACTGTAAGAGTTCAATTTATAGAAACAGAAATAGTTTTCAACATATTTATATTTCTGCTAATTAAGTGCACCTCGTGTTAAAACATCCTTTAAATATGATTTTGTTTATATTACATAAATATTATCATTGCAATACATATATAATCGAATAATAACACTATGTCCTCGGCTTTCATTTATTCAACTCTCTCCATTAAAAGGCTGATTTGAATTGAATATAGAAAACATTCCTGAACATTAAAAAAGTCTCCTTATTATCATACTATATATACACATAAATGATTAAGATAAATAAATAAGTTATATATATATATATATATATATATATATATATATATATATATATATATACGTATCTATATATGTACACACACATATATATATGACTACACACACACAACACACACACACACACACACACACACACACACACACACACACACACACACACACAAACACATACACACACACACACACA
>BOPN01000369.1:0-30000 GCA_017312705.2 Penaeus japonicus
GAGAGAGAGAGAGAGAGAGAGAGAGAGAGAGAGAGAGAGAGAGAGAGAGAGAGAGACATACACACACGCACATACACATATATACATATACATATATGTGTCCGTGCGTGAATTCATGTGTCACCATGAAATAAAGTATCTTTAAGCAACTAACAAGCTTATCAGTTCTTATCTTTCATGATTTATGTTCCTCCTGTATCGAAGACAACACTAAGTGTTTGTGCCTCGAAGTTAAAAATCGATACTTGAAAATATTTCGCTAACTCACACATCATAAACCAGATGGCGTCATCGGCATTACCGCGCATTTACAGTAAACACTTCAGGTATGACACTGGGATTACTATATTACGAAGAAGGATAAGGAGAAGAGGAGAAGGAGAGGAGGAGAAGGAGATGGAGGAGGAGGAGGAGGAGGAGGAGGAGGAGGAGGAGGAGGAGGAGGAGGAGAAGAAGAAGAAGAAGAAGAAGGAGAAGGAGGAGGAGAGGGAGGAGGAGGAGGAGAAGGAGAAGAAGGGGAAGGAGGAGGAGGAGGAGGAGGAGGAGGAGGAGGAGAAGGAGCAGGAGGAGAAAGAGAAGAAGCTGAAGGAGGAGAAGGAGAAGGAGAAGGAGAAGAAGAAGGGGAAGGAGAAGGAGAAGAAGAGGGAGAAGGAGAAGAAGAAGGATAAAGAGAAGGAGAAGGAGAAGGAGAAGGAGAAGGAGAAGGAGAGGGAGAAGAAGAAGAAGGAGCAGGAGGAGGAGGAGAAGGAGGGGGGAGAGGAGAAAGAGAAGAAGGAGATGGAGGAGGAGGAGGAGGAGGAGGGGGAGGAGAAGGAGAAGAAGAAAGAGAAGGAGAGGGAGAAGCAGAAGAAGGAGGAGAAGGAGAGTGAAGAGGAGGAGTAGGAGAAGGAGAAGAGGGAGAAGGAGAAGGATGAGAAGGAGGAGGAGGAGAAAGAAAATGAGAAGGAGGAGAAGGAGAAGGAGGAGGAGGAGAAAGAAAATGAGAAGGAAGAGAAGGAGGAGGAGGAGAAGGAAAAGGAGAATGAGGAGAAAGAGAATGAGAAGGAAAAGGTGGAGTAGAAGGAGAAGGAGAAGGAGGAGGAGGATAATGAGAATGAGAAGGGGGAGAAGGAGAAGAGAGGAGAAGGAAGAGAAGGAGGAGGAGAAGGAGGAGAAGGAGAAGGAGAAGGAAGAGAAGGAAAAGGAGAAGGAGGAGAAAGAGAAGGAGAAGGAAAAAGAGGGGGAGAAGGAGAAGGAGGAGGAGGATAATGAGAATGAGAAGGGGGAAAAGGAGAAGGAGGAGAAGGAGGAGGAGAAGGAGAAGGAGAAGGAAAAGGAGGAGGAGGAGAATGAGAATGAGAAGGAGGAGACGGAGTAGAAGGAAGAGAAAGAGAAGGAGGAGGAGGAGAAGAAGATGGGGATAGAGATGGAGAAGGAAAAAGAGAAAGAGAAGAAGAAAGAAAGACAGAAGGAAAGAAAGATGTAGAGGTCGTATTTGCATGTATTTGTATTATATACGAAGCTGACTTGTGAAAGTAATAGAATTATACGTATTTTTTCTCTCACTCACGTTACGTAGTTTCAGTACAAAAGAGCTTCGATTTTTCTTTTTATCGAAGTTAATTTGCAAAAGCTATCTGTGAACACACTTGGCATCGGAAACGTTACTCTGTAAGAACATCTCATCAGATTCGTTTGATTATTTAATCTCCACTCAGACAATCAAAATGGGATTGTGAAATCTGTCGGGCAGTACAGGCGTAAAGATAAAAAGTAAACAATTGATAATTCGTGTGTATTAGATAATGAGTGTTTAGTGCTTAACTACTTATCTATCAGTTTCTTTACTCTCTTTGAGTAACTTTTATTCATTATTTTCTGGCTTCTCTCCATTCTACATCGGTCATTATGAAGAACTCTGTTTGATTCATTATTCCAGTAAGTAGGAAGGTTTTTTTTAATTTGCACCAAGATTTATACTCTGGATTTTTTTTTCCTGCGGTTAAGATGCAGCCTTTCTCCACGTAAAATGTGTCATGATAAACCAAATGAGTACATTTGTATTCAATATCATTTTTTGCATTGTTCATGTAATAGTAATGAAGATGATATTGATGGCGGGGATGATGATTTTGATGATAATGATATGATGATGGCGATGGTAATGATAATGATGGTGATCACTATTGTTGTTGTCATCACCCTCATCATCCAGTTGTTATTATTGCATATGATGTTGTTCTAAAGTTCATCAAGATTCATCGTTCACTCTTAAAAAAGTCATTAGCCAATCGCTCTAGAATTTCCTAAAGAACATTAACAGCACAAAAAGCATTGCGTGAAACCACAAAATCCCAAACAAAGATAAGGCACAACATCGCCTGTTATCTGTCACTTTATCAGGCATCCTTCTGCTTTCCTCTTCCTCTGACATCTGTGACATCCCTTCTGCCGGCCGGGCCGCCTCGTGCATATAGCCCGGCGAAGCGGCGTCTTCGCAAATCTCTCTGAACTGAAATTAACATGCCTTCTTACACTCACATCAAACGCATGTTAGCAATATTTTCCGTCATTTTCGTCAGATGTCGCATAATGGGGTAACCTGGAGTTTGGTTCTTGCACGTTTGGGTTTTGTCGGATTTGCCTGCGAGCTTGACTCTTTTGTTAATGATCTCGTGCATGTGTACTTGTAAAAAGAGACGGAGAGAGAAAGAGAGAGAGAGAGAGAGAGAGAGAGAGAGAGAGAGAGAGAGAGAGAGAGAGAGAGAGAGAGAGAGAGAGAGAGAGAGAGAGAGAGAGAGAAAGAGTTCGTGTGTGTGTGTGTGTGTGTGTGTGTGTGTGTGTGTGTGTGTGTGTGTGTGTGTGTGTGTGTGTGTGTGTGTGTGTGTGTGTGTGTGTGTGTGTGTGTGTGTGTGTGTGTGTGTGTGTGTGTGTGTGTGTGTGTGTGTATGTGTGTGTGTGTTTGTTTGTGTGTGTGTGTTTGTGTGTGTGTGTGTGTGTGTGTGTGTGTGTGTGTGTGTGTGTGTGTGTGTGTGTGTGTGTGTGTGTGTGTGTGTGTGTGTGTGTGTGTGTGTGTGTGTGTGTGTGTGTGTGTGTGTGTGTGTGTGTGTGTGTGTGTGTTTGTTTTCAAGCAATAACAAATGCAAGTCTTTACTTTCCTGTCAAGTCTAAGCTAACCCTTCATTTTATGAGATCGTGCAGTAACACCCCTTAATTTAATTCTCTATATGCCCCGATAATCCATTAATGTAAGCATTAAAGGCGTTATCACCAGTGTCTTATCAAGTCATAAGAGAGATATGATATGAAAATAATATATTTTCATATTTTTTCCTTGACACATAATATAACAGACCACTTATGTAAATTCTGATTTGGCAACGCCTGGAGACTAGATGCTGGAAGGGAAACCTTAGTCACCAAAATAGAGAACAGGTTACAGGACAGTTTTTATAGACAAATTTGATCTAAATCGGCTATTTCTGTGAACTCTCATTCTTCTTTTCATTTCAGTCTTTAAGATATTTTTGGCCTGTTGACTCCTTTGTATCTCAGAAGAGCCCCCTCAGCCTCCCGGTCAACATCCAGATTCGTAATTGGTAAAAAAGGGATATAGAAATTGGATGTCCTATATATTCCATCTCTTGGTGACCTTGCTCCTCCTCCAGCCGCTGGTCCACTTCTGTTCTCCTTATTTCCAGTTTTAAATTTCATCAAAAGGGGCCATAAAGGCCTCATGATTTATAATTAAAATCAGGTTTTCTATCTAATAGTTAATAAGCAGAGAATTTTTATGATTTCTTTGTAATTTATGTGCATCATTTCCTTTTTTTCTTCTATGGAAGACTGTATTGTTTAATTATATGATGTTATCCATACAGATTTTTATTTTTTGCACAAAAAATCATTTTGAGCATTATTAGACATTTATACAGTTTTACCAGCAATATCATTTTATTTTCAAATTTGGAATAATTATGTAAAATTCCTGATTTCATTAAATAGTTAGTATTCTTGCATCATTTTTCTTATTAAACACTTATCTCTAATTTCAGACAATAACTTCATTTTTTTCTATTGAAGGTAGTAAAATAACCAGATTCTAATGCATTCTTAATATTTATTTCATGGACTAGAAACTGACACACATTGGCTGGCAGTAGATAAAAACAACACATCAGAACTTCAGAAAGTCCTTTCTCATGGTAGGCCAAAAGATTCTTCTCAAAAACTCTGTGAAACCAAAACATTTTTTAAAGAGTTTCTCAGTTTGAATTGTACTTTTGAGATTAACTGTATGTTTCAGAAAAGTTTATTAACACACAAATTAATTTTAACAATGAGAAAAAAATACAAGCAAAAAAATATGGAATGATATATATGAGAAAAATTGTTATTTTTTCATAGCAATAGTTTTTGACTCACCATTTACTTTTCTATACTTTCACCATTCTATGAATTCATCAACTGCTTAGAAGCAAATGGGCAAATTATGTAAATGTGTTCTCTTTACCCTGTGCAACTGATCTCTGTAATTATACTGTAATTATCCAACATAAAACCCTGACAATGGCACTTTGTAATTGCTTAGAACATTCATATAATGCCCTTTTTTTAATTAAATGCAAGGACCTTCAAACTCTATTCTACTGAAAACACTACATGTTGACCCAGGAAGGTAACAATGGTACAAGTTCCAACACTCCCAAAGGTGATAATAACACATATGGTATTAATTAATTTTGTAGACTAGATTCACATATATATAATACCAATAATCTTTGAGAAGATGAGTAAGCTGCTGTACAAATATAAACATTGTTGTTTTGTGCATTCAGTACTCCTAGGAGTACTATGCTCATGAAAATATTTGTACTTTAGATGTCTTTCTGGACAAAGTATAACAGCTACCCATTTTTTTTTAGTTACACTGTATTTAATTTTTCATCACTCTCCTTCATCTCTTGCATTCATAAATCATGCAAAGTGATATACCACACTGGGGGTATCGTAACTTACTTGCGTATAGCATAAGGATTAATGATACAAACAAACCTAAACACTACATAATAAAGCTCTAAAGTTGCACACTAAACTTCTTGCATGGGAAGCTCAAGAACACACTGTTTTAACATCACTATTACAAAAATGTTGTACATAGTTACCCTGGTAAATAATTTTTGGACGGAGTAATTCATTACCTATAATGCCACAAAGTAATGGAAGCCTTACATTATAAAATTGTCTTACTAAATAAAAGACTAAATGCCCATAATTTGCTGATTATAAACCGACACTACCATCTAAATCTATGCACAATGACTAATTTTTGGCAAAGCAATTTTATATCAAATACTGTTTTTCACATAAAGTGGAATTTTGCTCGCAAATGAGCAGGATTTTTCAAGACTATTACATACAAACATATTAAAATTGCATAGTTATTATGGAATGCAATAGCTTTTCATTACATGTAGTACATACAAACTACAATTTTATTTGAGAGGCATGTCAAACTAGTTTACAAACTAGCATCACTAAAATGGACGGATTCCCTTTCTTTCAGGTACCTCTCAGATCATTTATGATTGCTGATAAGTAGTCAAATGAAATTTATTAATAACTTAAATTTTAAAAAACTTCCTCCGCTAAGAAAAATTGACATACATAATGTTACTTACTCCATTTCAGCAAATGATAATAACGGACAGAACATGATTGTCAAGAAACATGTAGACATTTAAAATACATTTTGTTTGTTACATGTTACGCTGGTAGTACATGTAAGACTGATTAAATTAATCAAATAAATATAAATGCTGTGCACAAGTTATATATAATCATCTAATCTACATCAACTATAATCATCTTAATCAGAAACAATGGTTTCAAGAAATAAATGCTTATAATACTCAAGTGCTTGCAGAATATTGCAATACTGCCATCTTTTAATAAATAAAATAAACTCTAAATACAAATAAATATACCATAAAATTATATATCATAAAAAGATCACCAAAAATAATATCTGATAAACTGAAATACTTGATGACATCTGTCCACAACAGATCACAGATGCTCTTCTTGTCATTACTAATCAGAGTTGGCATCGAACATTTCTGTAATAATGTTTTCAAAGAGGACATACTGATCAATCTAAATCATCATTATCAACAACCTCGCTTTCCACAAAGATCCTGATGATATCCTCCTCTTCATCTAATTCCTCCATACTGTCATGATCTTTATCCACATCCACACCTACAGTTTTATTTTCCTTTGTTGCATCCCTTATACCATGTAAGCTATTGCTGTCACTGGGACTGGCACTGGCAATGGCACTGCCTCTGGCACTCAAGTAATTTATATCTCTTTCCATGCCAAAGCTTTCCATATCTTCTTGAAGGAGCTCTGGATGTAAGGATGGTGATATAGAGGGATTCCTTTCTAAGCAAGTGTTGTTCCAGGAATGCTGACTCTTTGACGAACTACCTGATGTCCGTGAAATCTCCTCCAGCACAGATGATGATTCCTTAGAGTTCAGTGATGCATGCTTTGATGATCCAGACTCTCCATTTTGGGACAAGGAACAGAGGGTTCTTGAGGATGAAACCTGTGAGTCAGAGAGAGTCATTTCCAGGTCCTCTGAGTGCTCTTCATCGCCAAGGGTGGAGCAAGAAATCTCCTTGATTCTCTCCGGTGTAGTGATCATGGAGGATGGAATACTAGGAGAGGAAGTAAACGGGAATTCCAGATCTCTCTGGAGGCTGGAGACTAGGGTTTTGTACTGCTGAAACTTTGCTCTGGTGAGCTGCCTTTGCTGATCAGTGAGGATGCGGCCAACTTCACTGAGGCTCATGGAACTACTAGTTATTGGCTTCATGGGTGGACTGTATGCAGGTTTGGAGTGTACTAATGAAAATGATACAAATGTATTGCCTGAGTCCTGTGCATTTTCCTCTTGGGAACCCTGCTTGGCCATTCTCCTGTCTGTATCAGTAAAATCTGATGAAGCACCTGAGGCAGAAACTGCTGACAAAGCACCAATTTTCTTCTGAACAGGTGAACTACTGTTGGATTTGGTTTCATCCAAAATGGACAGATCATACAAGTTTTTCTTTAGAGATTTTTTAGTCTTGTATCCAGAACTTGAATCAGATTTACTTTCTGAGCTGCCATCATTTTTCACATGAATATCTGACTCACCAGATGTTTCTGACAAGCTAGAACCTGGAATAGGTTTTAGTCTTTGTCCAATGCTGAAGTTGGAAGTCTTTGGGAGATCAGCCATTTTCCAATTATGTAAGCAAAGTTTCCTAAGCTGTGTCTGTAACCATCTGAAAAGTGTATATATATCATAATTGTGCAATCCAATTTAAACTATAGTAGCACAAAGTTGCCTTAATATCAGAATTTAACAAGAGACATTAAATGAAGTAAATGAACAACATTTGCAATACCTCCAAAGGGATAATTTGGTAATAAATATGACAAAATGACCATACCATATTATCATTAAGTGGACAATTTACACACACACTCACATGATCATTTAACCCATTCACGACGGGACATATTTTCAATTACTCCTGCTGAGGTGGGGAAGATAACAAGCATTCAACGCTTCATGCCATGGTGTTTACCTACTGCGCGGCCCACATTGAACCTGTCAGAGCATTTTTCCCCCACCCTATTCTTATGGTTTTCATGAATGCGTCTACAATGTAAAGGCACGTAAAAATATTGCCATGTTCAGAAGAGCTATTTTAGTAAAAAAACATGGTACAGCAATGCTTTTCTGGTGATATTTTAATGAACTTTGCATGTATTCTTTACTTCTGTGAGAAAATACCAATGGAAAGTGGAAGCAATCAAAAAACATGTTTTATATTTTTTTAACAAAGAACAAAGAACAATACAAATAATCATACAAGTACATATAAGTATGTACATGTACCTCATGATATCACGAGTAATCGACAAATTAGAGGTAGTATTAAATTAGTAATTTTTTACTTAAATTTATTTCTTGACCAATCACATTTGATTTTACAATAGTTTTTCGACTAAGATCTTCTTATTCAACCAATCAAAAAGCAGAAATTACCAAGATGTCATCAATGTCACGTAGTTTTCGGTGACATAATTTTTTTTAACGTTATATCATAATGTATAACATTCAAACACCTAAACTAAAGTAACAGAGTTTAAGAAATTATGAAAAATTATTATATCTAAGAACAATCTAGTGATCTACTGCTGACGTTTCAGCACGTTACAACTGTCTCGCTCGGAGCTCGACGTGACATCTCACGACGTCACCCAGGTCCGGGGATATTTTCTGACAATGTGATAGGACATCAACCGGCGTGAATGAGTTAAAGGGAATGTATCACCTTCCATATATGTACATCAAAAGTGCATCGATATCACTCACATATGCACATACACCTAAAACTGATGCAATAACTACACCTAAAACTGATGCAATAACTACACCTAAAACTGATGCAATAACTACACCTAAAACTGATGCAATAACTAAATGCACATGAACACTACTAGCATGAGTTAGCAAACATGTGCACACACATACCTATAAACAAATAACAACACAATCAAGGTACCTGAGTCTCCCTTGTTGAGCTTCAAACCAAGTCTCCAGATCCAGTCGTATGTCTGGGCTCGGATGGACGACACACGGGGAGAGGAAGACGTGGGATGTCAGAATCTCTACTGTGACACCTATGCTCTCACCAAGCGTCGACAGCATCATCTTTCAGGAGGAGGAGGAAAATGAGGAAAGAGGTGATAAGACTGCTTAACAATCACCTTGAAATACATAGAGTACCCAGTAATTTTGGAAGTGCTGCCGTATGGTACTAAATCATGTCTGTAGTAGGCCCATTCAGGAGAGATGATGTAAGTCTTTTATATGGGACAAAAGGATGGTATTTGTTTTCTTTACTAAACTTTCATGTTTTATGCACCACTGCAAATACCTCAAAAGAACTTAAATTAACAGTCAATTAATTTCATATGGAACACTATCCCATGGGATTCTATTTTAAAAATCAAACAGCCAATAAGTAAATTCTTTCAGTGTGTACTTACTTTTTGTGTACAACATCAGTACTGGAGTGTAATGTTTGGAAATACCAAAGACAAAGGTGAGTAACTAAAGTGCACTGTATATATCAGCAATGACATTCGATTTTAAGGATGTGAATCTCAATTGTCACGTTTTTCTCAGCTTTTACAAGCTTATTTTCTCTCGTTACTATAGTATTTCTGTATTAAGAATGCTGAAAAAATTAATGCTTATGCAGATAGAAATATGGATGATATAATTAATTAACTGATATTAAAATAGCATAAGAGTGAAGACATGGCAATATTCTCATCACTCAACCTTACAGCATATGTGGGAAGAGGGGGAATATATGGCAAGGTAACAAGTATTAGCAATGGCATAACAACCCTGTAAACAAATGATTATCACCTCCACCTTAAAGTGTACAGTGAAGTATTTGGCTAAATTCTGAGATAATCCTTACCTAGTTTGAAATTCATCAGCACTATTATTCCTATCTATTTTCTCTAATGATTTTCAAATTAGGGAAACAACCAA
This sequence comes from Penaeus japonicus, assembly GCA_017312705.2. NCBI lineage: Eukaryota > Metazoa > Arthropoda > Malacostraca > Decapoda > Penaeidae > Penaeus > Penaeus japonicus. The sequence continues at coordinate 9,611 of BOPN01000369.1, forward strand.
TATGAGAACATCAATGTAAAGAATAAATCTAAAAACACAAAAATGTGGCAAAAACACAAATGGGATTTACTTACAGAAAGTAAATATATTCCACATAACTCTTCCATATTCCACATATGTTTTGAGGGAAAAGTAGTATTAAACTTACTGATGTATAAATCTCTCACTATGGTGTCAACAGTTTCTGCAATTCTCAAATACAATGCAGCAGTATTTCAATGAAATATTTAACCCTTCCACATTAGGTGACCCAGTGTGGATTTATAACCATCACATTTCAACCAAAAAAATATTTAAATATTGTATAACAAGTATCACATGTGAAATACAGCTATATGTGGACAATAATGCAGGCATACCTAATACCCTCAACCACCTCTTAAGCCACAGCTGGCATGCTGTGGCCTAAAACAGCACTGCCACCAGCCTCCACCCACTCAACTGCACGCTCATTCACTTGCACACTCTGCCCTCCGAGATGCCACTCAAAACTGCCATCTACACTTAGTCCTTCTCCCTCAACTGCAGTGCCCATTGTTTTAGGGCTAATTAGCATCCTCAACCAGCTTGAGTCATGTGGTTACACAAAAGAAAATGGCACAATAAGACAAATTAACTATCAACCTTACACAGAGACCCACTACAAAGGAGTTTTAAAAAGATTTAGTATTCTGTTCAGCTGCAAAGCAAAAATGTGTATAATAAAGTTATCCTACTCATGAGGAAAGAGCAGGTAGAGGGAGAGGAGCATGAGGTAGAGGAAGAGAATGAGGAGGAGAAGGAGGAGAAGGAGGAAGAGGTGGAGGGAGGAAGAGAAGTAGGAAAAGGAGAAGGTAGGAAGAGAAGAAGGAGGAGGAGGAGGAGGAGGAGGAGGAGGAGGAGGAGGAGGAGGAGGAAGAAGACGAAGACGAAGACCAAGACGAAGACGAAGACGAAGACGAAGACGAAGACGAAGACGAAGAAGAAGAAGAGGAGAAGAAGGAGAAGAAAAAGAAGGAGGAGAAGAAAAAGAAGGAGGAGGAGAAAAAGAAGGAGGAGAAGAAAAAGAAGGAGGAGAAGAAAAAGAAGGAGGAGAAGGAAAAGAAGAAGAAGAAGAAGAAAAGATGACAAAATAGAAGACAGAGGAGGAGGAGAAGAAAAAGAAGAAGTAGAAAAAGGAGAAAAGAAAAAGAACAGAAAATAGGAAGAGGAAGGAGAATATTTTTTTTAAATCAAAAAGAAGACAAAAAATTAAATAAAAAAAAGAATAACAAAAAAAGCCATGACTTACCTTATAATTGTCTTCTAAAGCAGCTGAAGTTTTACCAAGCTCCTTAACCTGCTGTGAATACTGCTCAGAGAGTTGTCTGTGGTGAGTCTTGTCCGTCTTTTTGGCACGATAGGCAGTACGAAGCTGCTTGTATTTGGCCTAAGTTGAGAGTCTAGAGTGAGTACACTATTGCTGACTGTACACTTAGAGTGAGGTCTGACTTTTAATTCTTACCTTTTAGCTTTATTTACAATTGCACAAAAAATATAATAATATATAACATGGACTGTCTTAGAATCCATATTAGAGTTAAAAATGCAATTTAAAAACTTTTGTATGGCTAGTCCTTGCTAAGAGAAAAGTCAACATAAATCAATTAACATATATCTATATATAAAGACTATGTCAAGAGGAAAATGATGCCTTCTCTCCTTTCAAACTAATACCAGTAACCAGGAAAGAGATCATAAAAAGAAGCCATTTCTCACTTGACAAAATTCCCCTTGAGAATTTGCAATTATGCTTCTTATCATTCTCCTAAACAGACCCTGGAATTTCCCAAATTCTCATCCACCAAATGCAGTAATCTTTCCGTTATGATCATAAACATTGTAGTATAAAAAATGTCAAGAAATTAAAGACAATTATTGTCATTCAGACAATATAGAGATTAACCCATTGCAGATGGGGAACAGATTAGCTTGCCCAGTCTCTAGGATGGGTTTTATTTCAGAGTGAGGTAGCTTCACACAACATACCTTGACTTTTCCCACTCTCTTGCAGTAACTCATTGTACAACTAGAGCCATTTTTGTGTTGTAATTTTGTGTGTTCTATTGTACTGAGAGATTCATATGTGCTATAGCACAGGTTCTATCAATGCTGCAGTTGACTTATTTTCTTTATACTCAGGGTGATAGAAGTATTGCTGCTTTTTGGGAGGACAATAAGCAACTTTATTTTTTTGTATTAGTGTACTGTGATGAGTGAATATGAAACATATAACCAACCAAAAAGAAGATAACATGAAGAGGTAGGGAAGAGGAAGGAAACCTGTGCTTATGACTGTGAGTGCCACAATAAAAGGCATCCTGACTGGCACAGGGGCACATTGTAGATACTTGTTCTGCCTGCACATTCTTCATTGATGGTACTTTAGAGCAAGAGGGACTTCTTCTGTGTGCCATTGATCTATAGGGATAGTGTTTGCTAGAGAATGTGGATGGCTGCCATTCAAGGCTCTCTCTTCTGCTGGTGCTAGAAGAAACTGGCACCATCTAAGTTTTGGATGTTAGGTGAAACCCATTTTGCTTATTATTATGGCAATTACAATAATCATGACTGCAATTGTCAACATCGCTTACTCATAGCACAATAAAATAACACAGTGATCCAAAATCTCTGAATGTCACCTTAGTCATGATGTCTGTCATCAGGCCAAAGCTCCTGTGTCATGTACATCATGACAACCGTCTGCAATGGGTGAAGCTATTTAACAATTTCCTGAACAAAACCTAGCTCTATCATCATTTACTTACATCTACTGAATTGGAAAGACCTCTTTTAACCCTTCTGAGACAGGCCACATCTTGATATGTTTGGCCTGGGCTAGGCATTTTCTATCATTTTATGAATTCATAGTATGAATCTATATGATATATTAGCAAAGTGATTCTAATTAGCATTTGGCATGATGCCCTAGTTATACAAATGAAGGAATAAATAGCCTGTATTTTGCAAGAGTGATCTGACCCAGTTTAACCCCCTGCCCATTCTGGAGGAGTAAACTAGCCCATCCTACTATGGATATCTGCTTTGGAGACCTACAACTCAAAAATCCTTTTAGTACAAAATATAATGCTTGCACCTTAATGCAATCACCTAATTGCGCTACCACAAAATACACAAAGTCATGTGCAAAAATTAAATGAAACAATAATGTAATCATCATCATTGCTTTTATACACTGCTTAATGAATTTAGGACAGCTGTCAAAAAATGCGGTTACGACTTTCTTTACATGTATAATCAAACTATATCATCTGAGAATGTTCTCTCAACTTCCCATTCAATATTGTGGGAAATATGAAACAATGCATTGGGTATGTACCTCCATTCTTGTTGTCTGCTGCATAAGTGATTGAGATTTGTGAAGTTCTAGGAAATGGTTACTTGATATAAAGAAAAAAAAGAGAGAAAAGGAAGGAAAATATAAAAAAAATATGAAGAATCTAGGCTCCTTTTCATACACAATCCTTTTCTTTCAAAACACTGTATCTCTTAAATCAAAGCAAAAAAAGCATATCAAGAGCATTTTTTTCTTCATCATGAAAAGCAATCTGAGAGGCATACTCAAGATAACATTTACTATTAAATCATTATGATTTGCAGAAATGCCAACTATAAAACTACTTGTCCTGATTTTCAATACCAAAATCAACCATATCTACCAATATGTCTTTTGTGGAAACATGCACTAACTGTGAGTGAAGGAGTCCATGATTTAAAACTAATCACTGATTCAATGAAAAGATGCACTGCAAATAACATAAACCAAGTTGTCCATCCATCTATTAAGAAAAATAAATTAAAGCAAGCAATAAAACATACTCTTAACCATTCCTAGATATTCTGCCTGGCTAGACATCATACCTATTGCAGACAGGGGATAGATTTGCTTGCCTAGTTTCTAGGATGGGTTTTATTTCAGAGTGAGGTAGCTTCACACACCATACCTTGCCTTTTCCACGTCTCTTTCAGTCACTCATTGTAAAGCTAGAGCTATTTTTGTATATCAATTTTTGTGTGTTTAACATTATTTAGAGACTTGTATCTGTCATATCACAGGCTCTATCAATACTGCAGTTGAATAATATTGTAGTTTAGGGTCCATATCGGCTCTTCATTTTCTTTATACTCGGTGAGATAGAAGTATTGCTGTTTTATGGCATGACAAAAAACAACTTTATTTTTTTGTATTTATGTAGTCATAAATGAGTAGGAAACATATAACCATCCACAGTGAAGATAAGATGGAGACGTAGGAAAGAGAAAGAAAACTTGTGATTATGACTGTGAGTGCCACAGTAAAAGGCATCCCTACTGGCACAGGGGCACATTGCAGACATTGGAGATGGTTTGAGTCACCATCCTCTTCCTGTTCTGCCTGCACATCCTTCATCAGCAGTTCTTTAGAGCAAGAGTTCAGCAACTTGCTATGTGCCATCGGTCTAAACTTGCTATGTGCCATCGGTCTAAACTTGCTATGTGCCATCGGTCTATAAAGATAGTGCTTACTAGAGACCGTGGATAGATGCCATTCAAGGCTCTCTCTCCTGCTGGTGCTAGAAGAAAGTGGTGCTTGATGGCACAAAGTTACCGACCTCTTGCTATAAAGTATCGCCGATGAAGAAAGGTGGCTCAAACCGTGTCCAGTGTCTAAAATGTGCCCCTGTGCCAGTAGGGATGCCTTTTATTGTGGCACTCTCAGTTATAAGCACAAGTTTCCTTTCTTTTCCCTACCTCTTCATGTTGTATTCATTGTGGATGACTATATATTTGGTATTTGTTCAGGAGAGTACACAAATACAAAAAAAAACAAAGTTGCTTTTTGTCCTTCCATAAAACAGCAATACTTCTATCACACTGAGTATAAAGAAAATAATGAGCTGATATGGACCTTATACTACACTTTTAGTCAACTGCAGCATTGATAGAGCCTGTGATATGACACACATAAGTCTCTCATTACAATAAAACAAACAAAAATAAAAACACAAAAATGGCTCTAGTTTTACAATGAGTGACTGAAAGAGAGTGGGAAAAGTCAAGGTATGCTGTAAGAAACTCCCTTGCTTTGAAATAAAATCCATCCTGGAGATTGGGCAAGCAAACATATCCCCCATCCGCAATGGGCTAATATCACGGCAATGCAATTGCAATTAATCATCACTCACTCATTACTCATAGCACAATGAAATAACACAGTGATCCAAAACCCTTGAACGTCATGTACATCATACGCTCATTGTCAGTCCAGAGCTCCTGTGTCATGTATATCATGACACCCATACACAATGGGTTAAACTGTGTGTTATCTATCATTTTATAAACTTATGGTATAAACTATGAGTCTACTTATAATATATATTAACCCATTCACGACGGGGCTATTTCAGCTCTAAATGGTCAAAATGCCGGGAAATTTGAACGCATAAGCCTAACACCTCGGGATTCTCGGCCAAACCCGATCACCCAGCGCGCCAGCCTTGACTAAATATCTAACCCAAAATCCGCTGAACATGATAGCAAGTCAACCGGCGCCAATGGGTTCACAAAGTGATACTAATGAGCATTTGGTATAATAGGTAATCATAAATGAAGGAATAAATAGCTTATAATTTCAACTTGATAAAATGTAATATGAAAATGATCCTACGCTATAAAAATGCTCACCACAGAAACTTTAAGTATCACTTGTATTGATTTAAAGATAAAATAAATAGTGTGATATCAAGTGTTTATTTTCCTGGCTTCCAAAAGAATTAAACAGACATATCCTTGTTTGTTTTCTTATTTTGCAACCAATGAGGTTCAAATATGATTGCATATCTTAGTCCCTAACATATATGATGAAATTACTTATTCAAAGGGAAGGTAAAAAGAAACTCTTTTAGACATGATGGAAGTTTCATTTTCATGTAAAAAAGAATATGAGAAATGTTAGTTAGGGAATAGTTAGGGACCAAAGAATATAAGGGCATATATTGATTTACTAAATTGCTTCTCTCGTCTGATATTTGTTTTTACCTTTATGGAATTTTATCACAAACTGAATGAGTGTACTTATATCACTCAGCAAAATCAGTAATTGTAAACAAAATGCCAAAGTAAAAATAAGGAAAACTCACAAATGGGAATATTAATCCAATCCCGACGGGCCCGGCGAGAAGTGGCAACCCCCTACGCCGGGCCTATGCAATATTGCATCGGGAACATCACACTGGTGTGTCGCCCTCTCATCGGGCATTTAGCCATGTCACATGGGTGTGACACACCGTCATCATTGGGTTAATGTGTTTTCCTGTTTTTCTCTTTATTTGTTGTTTACAATTTGTTTGGCATGAATCCTTCACAAGCAAAAGATAATGCCTAAATTCCCATATCTAGTTTGGAAATGCTATTTCTGCAAAAAGTGTGGAGCTGTCAAACATATACCGAACTATGGCATCACAATTGCCGTCTATGTAATCCTTTTAGTTTTATTCTAAGTACTTTACCTTTGGAAATAGATTTCAAATCCATGCTTGTTTTGTGAAAAAGTGCAAAGCAGAATAAGCAAGCTATGTGATCTTTAAATGAAGAGCAAATGAGGATTAGTAAAATAACACCCACCTAGTCTGGTTACCAATCAACAAATTTGCAAAATCCATGCTTGCTAATAAAGAACAAAAAAAATAACAACACAAATCTAACCTGCAGAATCTCATGGGCTTCAATAGTTTCACGTACGCTGCGTTGCAAAACCACGATGCGTGCCGAGTTCTCATGGTCAGCAGCTTCCAGGAGACGTGACCGGAGCTGTTCCTGGTGCAACTGACTCTGGATAAGTGAACAAGTTCTTTTGAAGTAGTTTAACCCAATGACAACACAGTATGTTTCTAAGGTGGCTGGTTTACTGGCCACAAAAAAATTGTGATAGTTTCCTCATCTTCAACCACATGCAAAAACATGGTCTTTCTTTTTTTTATAATGTTGATATATATGAGGAAAATTTAGGTTTGTACATTTTCTAAACATTTATAAACAAATCTGGTCATGTTAATCACTCAAGGACATAGCAATACAACATTAAATCTCAATTTAAAAAAAAAATAACAGTAAAAATTACTAAACTGTGCTAATGACATTAGTATTAGGCTAAGAATGGGAAACAAGAAACAAGCATGAACACTAACCTACTAATTTTGTTAATATTCACTTATCACAATGATAATAATAATGATAATCATAATTATGATTATAATACAATAACAACATATGCATTCAAATAAATCAGTATAAATAAAAACACCAGCAGAAACAATCTGACGTTTGAAGCAGGTATACATGCCATAGTAAGATGGCCCAACTTACTGTGGCATATATCAATGCATTCTAGCACCATTGGGTAACTGCAATTTGTAATTTTATAAAACACGTTGCTTGGTTTGTTTATCCTACAATATTCTACATATAGACTTCCTTTTCATTTGCCCAAGACACAGTTCAATGAAATTTGTGAGGGAAAACTCCATCTGTCTTGTTTATGGCCTGGTCTACCCTACAATCAACATTCATAATGACAGTGCAATTGAACATTTACCAATAAGAAATCATCTTATAAATCTAAAGTAGGTTAATATCACGCAAAATGATAATCAAGTAATAGTATTCTTATAGATTACTCAAATGTCTTCAAATAATATCCAACATTTTCCTTTACATTTTTTTCTGCTACTCTTTAACCATTAAATGCCAGACTTTATGCAATGTATCCCTTTCCTATGGTCAGGGCACATCTAAAGACAGGTAGTGAAATGACACTGGTGCACAACTGTGGATGTTTTGATGTTTTCAGGCATGGTTGAACAAGGTGAAAGTGTTTAACCCACTCAAGCCAGGGCGATTCTGGCTTTGTATGGTCGTAATGCCGGGGTTTTCGAACGCATAAGCCTAACGCCTCGAGACTCTCGGGCGTACAAGCCGCGAGCCTGGACTGCCTGCTCGCTCACCCCAAGTGCCGGCCTTGCCCAGATATTTCATCAATGGCGTCAGACACAAAAACCACGAAACGTGTCATTATGTCATCCAGCGCGAATGGGTTAAGGAGTTCTCATATAGTTAGCAACAGGGGCAGGTTAGCATAGATAGAGTTGAGGTGGGAAGTGGGGGGAGTGAACAAGATAATAAGAGCCCAGTACCTGTAGTACACACATCTATAGACATATCACAGTACTGAGATGTTAACCCATTGGAGCCGGTTGACGTGATAGCACGTATTGTGGTTTTCGCGTCAGACGCTCTGGACGAGCTATGAGGGGAAGCCGCGCGCTCGGGTAGAGCAAGCGGGCAACCCAGGCTCGCGGCTTGTGCGCCCGAGAATCTCGAGGCGTTAGGCTTATGCGTTCGAGAACCCCGGTATTGCGACCGCGCAAAGCCGGAACGGCCCCGGCGTGAATGGGTTAACACTAAAAAATTTAAATTGATCAAATACATCTGTTCCGAAAAAAAAAAACTTTAAATGGTACAATATCAAATGTTTGCAAGCAAACCACGGAATGCATTCACATGTTATTTACTAGAATACTATAATTTTTTGTTACTCTTTGTCAGAGATGACATGTCATGTTATCTTATAACATATGCTAATTAAGTCCAATACTTCTACCATAATTTACTTAGTTTGGCTGAGCAGTCACAGAAAAAATATATCAAAATATTTTAAATAAATGTTAAACACTCATACACAACACATCAGATATAGACTATTGGAAGAAAGTCTATATTTCTCAATTTCCTATTCATACTTTAAACTCTTAAAAACAGCTACAGGCCACACCTTCAGCCTAGACACAGCTTCCTGCCAGTATCTTTCTCCCTTTGATCTGGTTCTCTCACTTTCCAACCCTGCAGACAAACGCTGAAGAGTCTCTTCTAGCTGCTCTTCTGTGCTCTGAAATGCATTAATTATTATCAATAGCTGCAATAAGGTGATGCAATATATTTGAATCCTTTTTGGTGCAAAAGAAAAAACTGCAACAAAATATAATTATCATATGGTTCTGCAATGTCACCAATAAGGCACAGCATTGCAAGTGAACAAAGAACAAACTTTATGTTACTTATGTTTCTATTCATGCATGAGATATAACCTGAAGTCCTATACCTTTCTTTCCCTTATTTCTAGTTGCAACTTTTCCTGGCATTCTTCATAGGCACTCTCGACAGCTTCCAGTTTCTTCTCAAGTTCACGCAGTTTCTTCTTCTGCACTTCAAAATCATCAAGAAGAATTCTCTGCTCTGATGACTTTTTCTCCAACTCATTCTTTGTGTTTGTCAACTCAACAGCTCTTCTCTCAAAATCTTGCTGGTGCATGGCAATCTGGCTCCTTAATGACTCGACCTAAAAGTCAGATAGTAATTATGACAGGACACACTTGATGCCATGTAATTTAACCCATTGTGTACAGTTGTCATAACATACATAATACTGGAGCTTTGGTCTGACGACGGGTGTCATGATGTACATGATGTTAGAGGATTTTGGATCCCTGTGTTATTTTATTGTGCTATGAGTAATGAGTGAGCGATGATAACAATTGCAGGCATAACTACAATAATTGCCGTAATATTAAGCAAGATGTTTCACCTAACATCTAGAACCAAGATGGCACCAATTTCTTTTAGCACCAGTAGAAGAGAGAGCCTTGAATGGCACCCATCCACAGTCTAGCAGGCACTATCTTTATCCCATTCACGACGGGTTGTATTTTCCCTTCACTCCGGGGTGATTCCCCACTGTGCTGGGCCGCGCTGAACCTCACAGAGTGTTTTTCACCCACCCTATCCTTATGGTTTGCATATTTGCATCTAAAACGTAAAGGCATGTAAAAATATTGCCATGTTCAGAGGAGGTATTTTAGTTGAAAAACATGTTACAGCAATATTTTTCTAGTGTGATTTTATTGAACTTTGCCTGTATTCTTCACTTCTATATGTAATAATACCAATGGAAAGTGGAAGCATTCTTTTAGTGGGGTATCAAAAAATATGTTTTATACTTGTCATTTTTGTTCCAAAATGAAAAGAAGAACAATATAAATAATCTTACATGTACATACAAGTATGTACATGTACTTCGTGATATGATGTGATGTGATATAACGGGTAATTGAAAAATTAGAACTAGTATTACATTAATAATTTCTTATTTTTTCATTTTTTGGCCAATCACATTTGATTTAACAATAGTTTTTCGACTCAGATCTTTTTATTCAACCGATCAGAAGCAAAAATATCACATAGGAAATTATGAAAAATAATTATATCTAAAAACAATCTAGCGCTCTATTGCTGACGCGTCAGCACGTTACAATTGGCCCACCCAGAACTTGCCAAAAAAATGCATGACATCTTAGGACGTTGCCCAAGTCCAGCAGTATTTCCCAACCATGTGATAGGATGATGTCAACCGACGCGAATGGGTTATAGAGCAATGGCACACAGCAAGTTGCCAACCATTTGCAGTAAAGTATCGCCAATGAAAGATGTGCAGGCAGAATAAGAAGAGGATGGTGACTCAAACTGTGCTTAGTGTCTACAATGTGCCCCTGTGCCAGTAGGGATGCCTTTTGCTGTGACACTCACAGTCATAAGCACAGATTTCCTTCCTCTTCCCTACCTTTTCATGTTATCTTCATTGTGGATAGTTATATGTTTCATATTCGTTCATGACAGTGCACAATTATGAAAAAATGAATTTGCTTTTAGTCCTCCCATAAAACAGCAATACTTCTATCACACTGAGTATAATGAAAATAATGAACTGATATGGACCCCATACTACAATTTTATTCAACTGCTCCATTGATATAGCCTGAATGTGACAAATGTAAGTTTCTAAATACAGTAAAACAGAAAAGATTACAAACACATAAATAGCTCTAATTTTACAATAGGTAACTGAAATAAAAGTGGGAAAAGTCAAGATGTGTTGCATGAAGCTGTCTCGCTCTGAAATTAAAACCATCCTAGAGACTGGGTGAGCAAATCTATCCCCATCCACAATGAGTTAAACAAGTGATTATAGAATTTCAAATAATTTTTATATAACATGGACATTCCACTTACCTCCTTCTTAGCACTATTAAGATTAATGCTTGCAGTATACTCAATGCTCTCTCTCTCTGCACATATCTTGTCTCGCTCTATTGTGCGCTGATGAACCTCTTGCCATGCTCCTTCAACTTCTCCCTATTAAGCATTATATTCCTTAAATGGAGCAATCATTACTAAAACATCATCAAGGAATCTACACTGACCATATTGTATTTCTTACATTGGCAAGTCTATACCTCAAATATCAATATGAACATCTGTCCTTGCATCTGTGACTTTAATTTGAAATACAATTTTTATATAACTAGTCCATAAAGAAGAAAATAAAATATTCTTTTCAGTATCATGTTTAATATAATATTTTTTTGAAGTAAACTGGCATTCTAGAGAGCTCACACCAATTCAGACAACAGTATCTAAAATTATTTACGGCAACTTTAATTTAATTTTAAGTATTGTGAGTTTACTGTTGTTTTACCAATATTGAAGTAATGGTCAATTTTTAATAAGCAAATGTTTCTGATATACTATTGTCTCTGTTGGTGCAGATTCTATAGTGCTAGTTTTCTAAATAGATATTTGTTACAAAAGATTTTTTTTTTTTTTTTCTTCTTTTTTTTTTCTTAAAACAATATTTCCTGCACACCTGTAGGCTCCTTATCCGCTCCTTGAGGCGCTGTGTGAGTCTTGAGCTTCCGAGAGACTCTGATAAACTTAGCGAACTATCCTCCTTCCCTTCCTCAAGTGATCTGTAGGACAAGTATGTCTTGAGGATTAATTTGTACTACAATCTTGACACAAAACTATCCTTTTTCTCCTTCTTTCCCTTTCAATTAGCTACCATTATCTGCTAAGCTTTATACTTTGATAATTGTAAATCTACACAGCTCTTTGAATAAACCAGGGGCAACATCCAAGAATCCAGATCACAAATCCACTCTCACACCATTTGCAACTGTAACAGCTGCGACTTCCACTGCATCCCAATCTCAGAAACAGTTTTAATTGCAACTTTAAAGAAATGCCATTTCCCTGGCCATCCAATCAGACACTCACTTTCAAAATGTGTCCACCAATCACCAATATCATAACAAAGCACATGTACTTTCTTCAAAGACAACATGTTTAATGACCCCTTCCTTACCTCTTTCCTTAACCCGTTAATGACAGGGCTGTTTTGGCTCGAAATGATCAAAACACTGGGATATTTCAAATGTGTAAACCTAACACCTCGGGATTTTCACTCACACTGGCCACGGCCAATGCTATACGCCCGATCACCGGGCGTGCCAGCCAGGAGGATAGCCACGATGAAATATCTTGTTCCCGGCGGCTGACACTACCACCACTTGACGTGATATCTTGTCACCCAGGAGTTAAGGAGTAAAGGCTGTTATATTTGGTTTTGGTGGGATCAGTCTGGCATTAATGGCATGAAACGTGGAATGAAATGTGTCAGCAGAACTGACACTAAGATCTGAGGACATAAATAAATTTGGCAAAAGGCTGTTTCGCTAACATCCCATTTTAAAGGAATTACTGTGTTTCTTGGAATGTCAGATTTGCTCTCAATTATTTTAGAAAATCAGTGATCAGTGATCAGTCCTTTATAGTTTATTGAAATTTTAAAACACTTTTAGCAGAACACTGCTATCATTTCTAACATCATCTTTATTACATTAAAATAAAGCACAGAAGGTTATGCCTTGTTAATTGCTTTCAAAACATTTTTAACTTGGTTACAGTTTTTAAAATTATGAAATTGGCTCTCTTAACCCATTGGTCGCAGTTTCAAATAAATATTTGTGCAGCAGGATGGCTGGTTTACATTGTCTGGCACAGTGCCATCCATGTCTATGACCGACTCTGTCTTTGCAACAAATCATGCCATCCACTGCTAATGGGTTAAACCCAAATCTGCTTGAAACAGACTAGGTGGTAGGCTTAGTCTAATAGCCTAATACTAATCAATCGTTCGCCCTGACCCCCTACATATTGGTTCTCTAGCAGACCAACCATTACTTGGTCTAGCAAAATAGGGATTTGCAAACTTGTATTTTGTATAAATTTATTTTTCTCATAAATTTACTGTTCTTTGAGAAAGCTAGTAGTAGTGATATCAATTTACAATGAAATAAAACTAACATCTAATAACTATTTCTGCCTTAGGGACTCTGCTAATGGGTCGAGCAGCCATAATAGTTATGCCAAATTTGACATCACAAGTTCTTAGATAGTTCTTATCTGCTAGAGATACAAGAAGTAGCAAATACATATCAAATAAGAAATATCCAAGGCAAGTAATAGTTATATATAGCATCATATCAAATCATCTTGCTTGTTTCCTTTCATCTAAAGGAATTTACAAAATATACAATCTTTTCTGGTTATATCAAAGTTACTCATATGAAAAAAAATCTGTCTTGATGAGTTGTATCCCATACCAAACCACAAAACTCATTGTTTGATTCTGGAAATTTGCCCCAAACAATCTTTAAAATCTATTTCAGACTGACCTGACTTTCTTCTGCAAATCCTCCTTCTCTGCTGACACCTTAACGAGCTCCTCCCGCGCAGAATGCATCTGGTCGCTCAAATTACGTGACACACCCATCACTTCCTCCAGCCGTGAAGCTAAGCAGTCATTCTCATTTACGAGAGCCTTAATTCTATCTTGAAGAAATTGCTTTTCTTCCTCTGTAATGAGTTATGGAATTATGTAACACTCAACCCAGAGCTAATGCTTATTATTCATTAAAATGATCATGTTATAGGTATTGCACACAAACAACAACAAAAAATATAACAATAATAATAATAATAATAATAATAATAATAATAATAATAATAATAATAATAATAATAATAATAATAGCTATAAAATAGTCAATGTAATAGTAATAGTAATAGTAGTAGTAATACTAATAGTAGTAATAATTATTATTATATCATTACTACTACTACTACTACTACTACTACTATTACTACTTCTACTGCTACTAATAATCATCATCATAATCATAATAATAATAACAGTAAGAACAGTAATAACAGTAACAATAGTAATAATAATAGTAATATCAATAATAATAATAATAATGATATAGGTAATGACTAGTAAATTTCATAGTTATACATTCCATGGTCAAATAATGAGATACCAAAAATCAATACAATAATGATCTACCTGACTGCTCTAGCACTTGAGCCCATTTCTCATCTTCTCTTGTTGTCATAGGAATCATTCCCTCAGTCAGTTCATCCTGCAGCTCCTCCTCATGTTCTTGTGCATCACTTCTGAGCATCCTGGATGGCGAGGCCTGGGACCCTCTTCGACTCAATGACTGTAGACTTAAGCTGTTTCGTCTGCTGCTGCTCTTGCTCTGCGAATCCAATGTTGTTGTTGCTTGCTTCTGCAGGTCTGTTCTTTTGAATGCATCTTTTCTCTCCAATGTCTGACGGTTAGCCTTAAAAATGTTATCGTCTTTTTTATTCTGTTGAAATCTATGTTTTTCTCTCTTTTTAAGATCATCACTTCCATTCACAATTTCTTCAGATACTTTGAAACTTTCTATTATTTCACAGTCCACCTCAATGTCATAGGGTGCATTCTTCTCCTCTGATGCTATGCGAAGAGTGGGTGGTGTTTTGACATAACAAATAACTTCTTTATCCTTATCACTACTCTCGTGATGTTCACTGAACTCATTGCTGTTCTTTCTTCCATGCTGCAGTTTCTTTTCAAGTAGGTCATTCTGCTTTACAAGAGATTCATTTTTGTGTTTTTGTTCTTCCAGTGAAAGAGCTAACTCTTGTTTTTCCTGCAATAATTTGTTCACCCTTAATTCTGCATCCAGCTCACCAGAAATTCTAGCACCACCTATTTTCTCCTCTATATTCTGCATGAGCTTTTCATGCTCTTCCATAATCTGTTTTATTGTCGACCCCAAACTAGATTCAGATATGACAGTTGTGGCCTTCATGGCATTGACAGTGGATATCAGCATTTCATTTTGTTTCAATAACTCTTCAAGTTGTGAAGTCAGTCTGGGATCATTGACTGGCTGCACAATAGTGTATGGCTTTACTTCATCAGTTTTACTTTTCCTGTTATAACCATGTAATGCTTCTGGGGAACTTTTGTCTTTTTTTTTATCATGCGATTCATATCCAATGGTTTTACTTGATTTACATGGGAGTCTTACGGATGTTGATTGATCAATATTTTCAGTATGGAGACTGTGTTCAATATTTGTACTAGAATTATCATCAGCCTGACTATCCTCATCATTTTCATCAAATGTGCTCTTCTTGGTCCCCCTGTCACTGATGTACTGCTCACTTACTGCACTTTGGCGACTTCCACACGAAGCACTATTTCCAGTATACTCCAACTGCCTAAAAGATGAACCATGCTCAGCATCATCAGATCTGGTATACTTGGAATCTTTTGTAGATGAAGAATACTCTGGATCTTCTGTATGACTATATTCTGGTTCTGACCTTGTGTACTCTGAATCCCTTTTAGTACTACTTGAAGCATTGCTTCCTTTTGAGATTGTGTGCTTTGTTTCCCCTCTAGAAGAGCTGTATTCAGTGCTTCTTGACCTGGAGTGTTCAGAAACTTCTCTGGAAAGAGAGGATTCTGAGTCTACCTTTGACTTAGGTTCATAGTCATCCTCTGTGAGGTTAACATAGTCAACATCTTTTTTAAAACTTATTTCTCTTGAACTAGCTACACCAGTATTCATAGCAGATTTACTGTCATCTGTACTTTTTTCATCAAATTTATCTTGATTCATCCTAACAGAAATGCTAGAGTTACCATGACTCTTGACCTGATCAGAATGGTAGCTGACATGGTCTGTTGTAAGAGATGTTGACTTTTGTTCATTCAATTTGTCACTTAAGACTTTATTTTGCTCAGATAAAATCCTAATTCTTGCTTCCAGTCTGGAATTCTCATAGTCCCTCTCAGTTGATTCTGTGTTGAGCTTATGGTTTAGGTCCTCTTTTTCTCTCAAGAGCCTGTTGATTTTCCTCTGAAGTTTCTCTATCTCCTTGGTAACACTCAAGTTTGCACTACTTTGAGTCTTGGGATCTAACAATGGAGAGGACATTCCTTCACAATCACTTTGTAATTCTTTATCACTGGCATCTGCATTCTTTTCTTTTCTAACCTCATGCATAAGGCTATGATTTTGACTAGTAAGGTCTCTGACCTGTGCCTCAAGAACTGCTATTCTTTGGGCATGCTCCTGTGAACCCACTGTTGCTTCTTGTCCCAACCGCAGGGGACCAGAAATATCTATGACATCATTTTGGATGTGCACTGATTCTGGCACTGGAGATCTATTAACTAGTTCTTGGCAATGGGCACTTTCCATCTCATGTTTTTCAAGAAGTTTCTCTACACTGTCATCTGATACAAGAAATGAAACAGCCTTGCCTTCATGCTTCTTTTTTGCACTTGCATCTGTCTCTCCTTCTTGGCTGTTCTCATTCATCAAAATTTTTAATGATTCATTTTCCTGATTAAGTGACTGGATCTTGGCTTCAAGCTCTATTTTTTCCTGGTCTACCTTTGCAATAGACTCAACAGTCATTCCCTGCAGAAATTCATGTAGCTGCTGATTTTCTCGCACAAGTTCTTGAATGGTTGCATTAATAGAATTTATTTCACTGCTTAATCCACTGTCACCCAGGCCTGGTAAATCTGCCTCTTCATTTCGAAGCTCTGATATTTTTTCATCATTCTCAAGGCTCCCCATCTGTAAACTTGGAAACTCATCTTGATCTTCACTGATCATACTCAAGTAACAGTCCTTGACTGAGGATGACATTCTGCTATGAGAATCTACTTCATCTTCCTGGCTCTTGCTCCTACTTCTATATTTCTTCAACTTACCCTTCAACCTCCTACTGTCATCTTCTAAACTGTGGCTCCTTGCAATCTGTTTCTTATCCTTTGACTTTGCTGCCTGTGTCCATTCCATTTCCTTCTGTACTGCCCGGTGAGCAATAAGTGACTGCAGTCGTGAATCCAGTGCTTGCTTCCTCAGAACAATATCATTAATATCTTTCCTCAGTGATCTTGTTTCTCTGGTGAGAGGATGACTTGTGGTTCCTTGACTCTGACAAGTTGTTATCCTACTACTCTGATGTGGTGCATCTGGTTGAAATTGTCCAGCAACATTAGGTGACTCATAAGATTCATATACATTAGGTCCTGAAAAGGCATAATCAGTCTGACTTATGGAATCCTTTACATGTGTCCTAAAGTAATGACTGGCATCGTGAGCTGCCATGTGGTCATCACTCATGTTTACATGGGTTTCGCCATCTCTTTCTCGCAGAAAAGAATTTGAGAGTGACTGAGGAACAGCTCTAGGGCCATTTTCCAAGCTAAGAATCCCCACATTAGTGTATGTTGGATTGTTACTAACATGCGACCCTTGAGGAAGTGCATGGGGAATTGAACTATTATATCTGGAGCTTGTGTCTTGATAACCCACTGTCCCATCTTTAGATGTGTCAAATCTCAGTGAAAACTCGTCATATCTCGGGAGAGAACTGTGGTCTTGGTATCCACAATGAGAAGGCAATTGAAGGTGTGTCCTGTCAGAAGTCTGCTCAAACTCTGGTAAACGATAGGTGTGGGAATCCAGGTTGTGTGAACCATATCCTTGGCTGTTGGGTGCCTTAGCCTCTGGACTGGAAGGCTGCAGCTCCTGGCTGGCATGAGTGGGCAATGCATCACCTAGCGGTACTGTAAGGGGAACATTTGTTGGTTGTTGCGCAGCAGCCTGTTGAAAGAAATTGCAATTGATTTGTTATCTAACAAATGAGAAGAAATCTAACAAGCTAAAATGTAAATAAAAGGAAGGTATAGTAACAGATAATAAAAAATAATAAGTAAATAACAAAAAATGATGATGATGATGGATATGATGATGATAATTACATTAATAATGATAATGATAGTAATAGTGATAATGATGATGATAGTAATAGTGATAATGATGATGATAATAATAATGATAATAATATAATGATAACAAAAATAATAGCAAAAATAAAAATAATAATGATAATAATATAAATACTAATAATAACAATAACAATTTCAATAACAATAATAATAATAATAAAAAATAAAATAACAATAATAATAATTATTATTATAATAATGATAACAATAACAGTAATAATAATAACCATAATAATAATAAAAGTAATTTTAATTATAATAATTATAACAATAACAATGATAATAACAATATCAATAATAATAATAATGATGATGATATCAATAATAATAATAATAATAATAATAATAATAATAATAATAATAATAATAATAACAACAACAACAACAATAAAAAGACTAAAGTTAATGATTCTGATAATTATACTGATAATGATAATGATAATCATAAAAAATACAGAACAGGAGAAAACCAGAATAAAATAGAAATAAGATGAAATCAGAATAAAAGATGAGAATAAGGAGAAACCATGATATAAGACAATAATAATAAGAACCATCATAGAAGATAAGACTAAGAGGAAACCAGATTAAAAGGTGAGAATACGATATAGGTCTCAAAGGAAGTGTCATTAACCCCCCTAACAAAGACACCCGGGGAGACAATATCACAGACTCGAGGATGTGACATTTGTGAGATGATGTAACAGTAAGGCATCCAAAAGGCCAAAACACTGCCTGGTAACCTTACACTTTCCCCTTTCAAGCTCAGGTAAGACAATGATGTATAAAAGAATAGGTTTCTAATTTTCTCTCCCATTCCCCCCCCCTCCTTTTTTTTTTTTTTACATGATTTGGTTATATTTATTGTATAATTAATGGGATATCTTAAGGTATGATCACAACTTTAAAAAAAATAAATTAAAAATGAATTGATGTATTTCTATTCTTTACTCTCTTCTTCAATTATTTCACTCTTCCTCCTCCATTCCTTCAAATAAAGTTGAATAAATAGGAAAGTATCCCTTTAATCTGAGTTTTTTACCACAAAAATAGGTTTTCCACCTCCTACATGACTCATCACATTTGAAACAGGAAATTCTACCTTCTCAAAATCTGCAAGTCATTTTCCTTCAGGATTTGGGAAAAAATACATGTTTCTCATTATTACTATCATTATCACATAACATAATATCAGCCTAATCCCTGTTGCATTGGTTAGCTCCATAACTTGAAAAGTTCTCCACTCTTTTGCTACATAAAAGCAAAATATTACTATATTCAAGATATCAACATTTGAAAAGCTTGGCCCAAAAAGATCACTTTCGCTCTTTCTCATCTCACAATGTAGAACTCCACCCATATTACAGAAAAAATGTCTTTTCACTTTGTTTCTATCAGTTGCTACTTCATGCATTAAAGGGTAGTTATTCTATATAAAAGCATCCCTTCACAGTAACTCCTCAGTCACTTATCAGACACTCTTCAATACCAATTCTGCAATGGAGTTAAAGGTAAGAATTACTAGTACACTAGTTTTAAAATGTTCTATTGAGTAACATCAAAGTGTTGTCTGTACAATTAATGTTACTAAAATTAAATATATCTTTACTCAGTACTCAGAAAATAATCTTTTAAGACAACACTAAAGTAAACCTAAAAGATTTTTCATTATTATTTTCAGATGATTCTCCTGTTTCTGACACTTCTTCATCACCATCTCATAACTGCTAGCCTTCTGAAGACTAATGCCATAGCCCCCGATTCATCAAAGACTGATCCCAAAGATTATGATTTTGTCCGTCAATTTTCAACATCTCAAGAGGAAGTGGGCACAAAAGTCAGCATACTGTCTCCTGAAAGTGCCCTCAAACTCTTTTCACACGGTAATATCAATCCCCCTATGAAGAATGATGGCAAGGTTGAAAAAAATTCAACCCAGGAAAGTGTCAAATCACCAGTGATTTCTACCAGTGAAACCAAGAAGGAATTAGAAACAAAAGAGCATCCATTGAATATCACTGCAGAGGGAAAGGAGATGCAAGGAGAGGAGCTCAAAACATCCCAGAGTGTGCGACAGGCAAGGGGCCTCTATGGAAATGACTTCGGATATGATGGCTATGGTGATTTTGGAGACCATGGTGGATACAACAGCTTTAGGGGTTACAAAGGTCTTGGGGGCTATGGGAGCAAGGGCCATGGAGGATTCAACTATGGTGGGGAGCGCGGAACCCAGCACGGATATGCCAAGGGCTACAGCAAGGGTTATGAGCAC
>BOPN01000369.1:40000-45000 GCA_017312705.2 Penaeus japonicus
CTGAAATATCACAGAAATTTTATATTAGTGAAACATGTTGGATGTTGATCCTTGCTAATATGTGCAAATTCCATGCACAAGATTCAATAAAACCATGTTGATTAATACATTATCCCAAGTATATATATAAATATATATATATATATTTATATATATACATGTATATATATATATATATATATATATATATATATATATATATATATATATATATGTATATGTATATGTATATGTATATGTATATATATATATATATATATATATATATATATATATATATATATATATATATATATATATGTATATATATATATATATATATATATATATATATATATATATATATATATATATATATATATATATATATATATATATATATATGTATATGTATATGTATATATATATATATTTATATATATATATATATATATATATATATGTATATATATATATATATATATATATATATATATATATATTATATATACACTCTGCCTCACACTGACCATGGCTCCTCCTAGGATTCTCACCACCTTTTCACTGCTTGTATCACTGCTACTGCCCTCAAAAATTACTGACCTGCTACCCACCACCAAGCTTGCCTCTATCTGTCCTTGCTCTCACCATTAATTTGATCCATTTATTTGACAGTTACTATAGGAAGACTGAGTTGTGTAGACAAAAGGACACTCTTCAACCACAGAAGAACACAACAGAGATGACTACAAGTTCGACTTTAATTATGTGTCACAGCAAGAAACTAACTGAATGATGATAAGTTGCTGTTGACACTTCTCAAAAGAGCTTGGCAGTGTAACAATCCTAGCACATCATTCATCTAGAAGTATAGAACTGTCCCTCACCAATTCATATTCTCCACCACTCCAAGAGTCACTGTCTATTTATATATAGCTTATCTAGTGAGGCACAAAATCACATATAATATCTAAAGTACTTAAAATGCAATTGAAAGAATACTTAATAGTAAAACTATATGAACAGTTAGCCATGTGGCAAGCAATAAGCAGCACCTAGCATTAGTGCCATTGTAAGAAACTGTATCTCTGGAATGCAGGCCACCCAGGCCTAGAGACTGCCTGGTTACATTCTGTTGAATAATTGTATAAATGTTGTAGAGTTTCTTTCATAGAATCTTTATACCAACTCCATCTTTTGATTCTTTATAATTGGCCTTACATTTCTGAATCTGCATATGTCTCAATAAGTCACTTGAAAAAGAGAAGATAATTCAACCTTCAAATACTATTAATAACATATACATACATATATATTTAATAAAACCTTCACCACAAGAGGATATTTGGACACACTCCAGTGAGAACACAGGGCAAACAGTACCAATATTCTCACAGAAAAAATAACTGCAATGTTGTCTTATAACATAGTCTTTGATCCAAAGACTCCAAATCTTAAACTCATTTTTTAGTATAAATTGACCTAAGGGAAACAAATGAGCTTTCTTGTGCATGTATGCCATATTACATATATTGCAATACAGCACATCCTTTAAGGATAAATTATAGAAATTTCTGACTCTTCTCTGATGGGCCACATAATATCATAAGTATATACGGGAAGACATGTCACATAATATGCTTTGCTGTTTTCTGACTTATTTCACTCTTTGAATGGGATACATATCACAAGGAAGCTACTAAAGCATTATCCAGTATTCATTACCTCTCGTCAGCCACCCCACTGTCTTTCCTACTACCAGCTATTAGAATTTTTTCCCTCTATTCCATTATCAACTCCTCAAAGATGGGCCACATCTTAAGATTTTCTGCCTGGGTTAGGCATCTTATTTTTCTATCATTTTCTAGACCTACTGTGTGAAATAAATCTAAATATAATATATGAGCAAAGTGAAACTAATCAGCATTTGGTATGATGTATTAATTACATAACATAAGAAATAACTAGCTTGTAATTTGAACAAAAAATGCAGTGCGAAAGTGATCCGAGTCCACGGAAAATATCCATAGTAGAAAGGTTAAGAAATGTCAAATCTACATGTGTAGTATAAGTAAATAATTCATCAATGATCCTCCCTGATCATACTACGAAATAAAGTGGCAAACATCTAACCTCAATAAGACACCCACACATCCCTAAACATTCAAAACATTTACCGCAAGCCTACGTTAATCTTTCCGATAAAGATACTAACTATACTGCATTTTTGCGAGTACTTAACTACTCTAATGAAACAAAAATGTTTTGCTCATCTACTAAATTATGATCTACTAATCTAACAAAATAGGAATACTACTCACTTGTCAAACTGATCCATGAAAACTATCTATATCTGCCTTACTGACATTACGTGATGTAAAGTAAAAACCGAGGAATGTTTGGGGAAAATAGGTGTGTGGTGCTTCCACCTTTTGTTTGTTTACCTTTTCATGTCATTGACCACGCTACAGCGTTACAAACGCTATCGCTGGAAATTAGCGCGACTGCTAGGTTTACAGTGTCTAAAACTAGCAGGAGATATGTAAATCTATGGAACAAAACTAAAATATATTTATGTACTATGAGACTATAACTTCCTCCACAAACTGCTAATAAAGAAGCTAAAACATATTTAATGTGCCAGCAATATATTTATCTATAAGTCGCTCATAATGTTAAGAGGTTACACCAACCGCGTAACTCCTTTCTGCGGTATGTCAACTAGTTCTTGTGTTACTACGCCATTGTAAAAACTGTTAATTCTTATTTAAAGTGTCTTTTCTTTCGGGATTACATATTTCGTACATTTTGTTTCAAGAAATTTAACATGTATAATAATTTTTCATTATCGTTTGTCATTTTTAATAAACTGTGCATGTGGGTATTCGCAACCGGGCGATTTGACAGTTCCTCGACTGTCATTCCTCTAGGAGCGCTAGTGAGAATTGTGTTGTTCTCATTGTCATGTCGGTTATCGGACATCCTTCGATCAATATTGTGGCAAAATGGAAAAAAGGGACATCAGTATCTGTCTCGGTGTAATGTCAGAGGCCATCAATTGCCCCAAGTGTTGGAATTGTGCATTTTTGATGGAAGAAATCGCCGGAACCGAAGAAAGGTGCAATATCGCCTTTTCTTTATACAAAGGCATGTGGTTTTCGGAGAGCAAATTACATGATGAAATAAACGTATTGACAGAGAGGCAATATCTATTGTTTTTCAAGGTCCGCTCCCCTGGGGGATAAAGTGGCGAGGGGGTTGGGTGGGTCACATGGTTAGAACGCAACGTTTAAAGACCACGGGAGTCCAGGGGTTTTTAAGTGGAGATTTGAAGTGTATTACCACCGGGTCTGCCGAAAGTATGTTCCCTTCGATTTTTAAAAGTTGGCACTTCAATTCGTAGGTCTTGATTAATCGTGGACACAACCCATTTAAACTTTTTTTTCTACGTGCTTGTATTACATATTTATTTCATTTAAGCTTGTTTTCCCCCCATAGTTTCCCAGATATACTTCATAACCCTCCCCCCCCTACTATCTGGACTTTACCAATTCCAGAAACAGTCAATTGCGATGGAAAATGATTTGCAGACAAAAAATTAATTGGCGAGACTCGATAGCTATACTAAACTGAAAATTTGCCCATAACATAGTGTTAATGTGTACTGAATTCGGTAAATGCCCATTTTGTACAGCCATCGAATCTAGCAAAATTTAAGTTAAATTTGTCTGCAATTCTTTCTGATGGGTATTACGTGAATCTGCTATCTTTTTGCACCGACAGTAGGGAAGGGTATGAAGTATATTAGGGAAATTATGGGGTAAAACAAGCTAAAATGTAATAAATATGTAATACAACCACGTAAAAAACAACGAAAACGTTCAAAATCGGCCGTGTTTGCCATTAATCAAGGAACACTTCAGGCAAACCCGGTGATAATACACTTAAGACCTCCTAGTCAGGGGGCTCCGTGTTCTAACCATGCGCCCCACCTAACACCCTAGCCAGAGGGCTCTGCCACATGGACCCCAAGGGGAGCAGATCTTGAATAATAATAATGGATATTGTCTTGCTGTTAATACGTTTGTTTCAGCTTGTAAGCTGTCAGAAAACCACATACCTTTGTATATAGAAAAAGCAATAGTGCCCCTTTCTTCGGTTCCGGGGATTTCGTCTCGATTGTTTCCATCAAAAATGTACAATTTCAACTCTTGGGGCAATTGATGGGCTCTGATATCACACCGAGACAGATACTGATGTCCCTTTTCCATTTTGCCATAATATTGATCGAAGGATACCCGATAATCGACATAATAATGAAATCAAAATGATTCTCACCGGCGCTCCTCAAGGAATGACGACCGAGAAACGGTCAAATCGCCCGGTAGCAAATATACGCACATCCAGTTTAATAAAAATGACAAAAAAGGTTAGAAGTATTAAATTTCTTGAAATAAAATGAACAAAATTTTTAATCGTGAAAGGAAAGGCATTTTCGCTAGAATTGATAGTTTTTACGATGACGAAGTAACACAAATTAGTTAACATACCTCAGAAACTAATTACACTGTCAGTGTAAGCATGGCATCTTACTAATAACATAGTGAGCTTTAGAGAAATGTATTGCTGGCGCATCAAACCTGTTGAATAATTTCTTTATTAACAATTTGATGAAGTGCTCTGAACAAAAATTTTATAATTTTCATTTTATCGACTACATGTACTATTTTCCATGTATCTTGTAGCTGTCCAAAACTTAACTTATATGCTAGATTTTAACATAGAGGTAAATTCTTACGGTTATTAGATACTTTATGGCCTTGACTAGAGAATGGACAGAATTCTAGACATGTGCTACATGGCACTTGTGATTTTTTCCATAATTCTGACCCTTAGGTTTTTCAGTTATAATTTGGTGAATAAAATTGCAATTACCACTAATTTGAAAATTCAACCCATACAGCTTGGATCTAAACTTCATAATACATTAACTGATACCAATTGTCAGTCTAATTTCATAT
>BOPN01000369.1:77500-80000 GCA_017312705.2 Penaeus japonicus
TGCACAAATAAGTAGACTTTATAACTAGGGGATTAGAATAGTTATTTTAATTGAGAGAAGTTCATTATTTAGAAGGGGGAAAATGTAAAGAGCAAATCATCTATACGCTTATTGAGGTTTTCTTCTGGAAAAGAGACATCTAGCAGCACTGGTATATAACAGAGTGCAAAGTTGTGTAATCTGCCATTTTACCTTTGTTATGGTGTTGTGCAGATACACCTATGGTAAAAGTTCTTAGATACTTTGAACTTTCTATGATAATGCTGTTAGTACAGTAGCCTTGATTTGAGAATTTTGAATATTACTTTATTTGTTTAATTTTTGAAAAGTTAGGCTGATTTCAATGACAGGTGTGGATCTCAGATGTGTACAGATAGGGAAGATTAAAGCCCTAAGTATCGCAAAGTATTTACATGGCATTGTATTTTTTTTAGTGAAGGAATATGTTATGAAATGTTTATTTTTGTTGATTGATATCATTTTGTTGATTTTTTCAAAGGTGGATTGATTGATATATATTTATATATATATATATATATATATATATATATATATATATATATATATATATATATATATATATACATATATATACATATATATAAGTATGTAATGTACATATTGATGCGCTTACTCATATATTTCTATATTGATACATATATTTGTTTATATATTTATTAATGTTATTATAGGTATTGACATTATGTAATTATTGGTATATATATATTTTTTTTTATGTAATATGCATGTATACATCTATTTGTATGTATGCATTTATTCATAGTTTAGATACAAAGTAATTAAAGATACTGAATATGTTTTTCCCTTGAATTATATAACTGACGCAGATTTGTTGTAATTACACTCCTTATCCTGCTGCAATGCATTGTCATTTAATGTTGAGTAATGGAATCAGGCATTAGTGTAGTAGACTATATAGTATTTATTTTATTATCTTTAGAAGTAATAGATTTTATCAGAGATATAACCAGGGTTTTATTTTAGTTATGATTGCTTGTTAGGGATTTGATATCTTGAGAGATTAAGATAAGAGAATCAGGATTTCCTTTTTTTGAGTACATTACACTTGGTATAAGAATGCATAAGTGAATCACATTTGTGTGTGTGTGTGTGTGTGTGTGTGTGTGTGTGTGTATCTGTGTATCTGTGTTTGTGTTTGTGTGTGTTTGTTTGGAGTGTTGAGGGGAGGGAGGGTTCTGTAGGTCTGTAATTCTGTTGTTTTCCTTTAATCCATATAGGAAATTGCAATGCAGTTTTCTGATTGTATTTCTATTCAAAGCTTCACTTTTCCACTGTTATTTTTCCATTCTCAACCCCATACTCCTAATGCATTGCAATTAGCCTTACAGGCTCAATCTCACGCTCACTCTTCCACTGTCATTTTTACTTTTACTCGCATTCTCAGTCTCATACTCACTCGCAGTCTCATTCTGGCTCTCATTCTCACTCTTGCTAATACTTTTACTCTCCCTTGTATTTTCACTCTTACTTCATTCTCACCCTTTTTAGTCTTATCATCAAACTCACTCCTTCCCTCATTCTTTATTATACTCCCCCTTTACCCCCTCCACAATTCCCGACACTCACACTCTTTTCTTTCACTCTCACTTTCTTATTTTCTGTCAGTCACTCTTTATCTGGATACCTATTTTTCTCGTTCCGTCGTTAATACCCTCCCTACCCCTTCCTATTTCCCTTGTTTCTTTATTTCTGTGTTCTTCCCGTTCACACTTGTTTTCCCTTCTTAACCTACGTCTTCCTTCCTTCCTCCTCCCCCTCTTTCTTCCCCCCTCCTTCCCTTCTTTCTTCCCCCTCCTCCCCGTCTTTTCCCCCCTCCTCCCCCTCTTTCCCCCCTCCTCCCCCTCTTTCCCCCCTCCTCCCCCTCTTGCTTCCCCCCTCCTTCCCCTCTTGCTTCCCCCCTCCTCCCCCTCTTACTTCCCCCCCTCCTCCCCCTCTTGCTTCGCCCCCCTCCTCCCCCTCTTGCTTCCCCCCTCCTCCCCTTTTTTCTTCCCCCTCTTGCTTCCCCCCTCCTCCCCTTTTTTCTTCCCCCTCTTCCCCCCCTCTCTCTCCATTCGGCGGCAAACGTATCCTTAAAGTTCTGAGGTGTGAGAGGTCGAGAAGAATGTTTCGTACAATCACACGCTCGCACATTTATCGTATTAGAGCGATGACCCCTCCCCGTCCTTCCACATCCCTTCCCCCTACACTTGCACCTTCGTCTCTCCCTCGCCCTAACCCCCCCCCCCCCCCTCTCTCTCTCTCTCTCTCTCTCTCTCTCTCTCTCTCTCTCTCTCTCTCTCTCTCTCTCTCTCTCTCTCTCTCTCTCTCTCTCTCTTTCTCTCTCTCTCTCTCTCCCTCCCCTCTGCCTCTCTCTCTCTCTCTCCCCTCTGCCCCTCTCTCTCTCTCCCTGCCCCTCTCTCTCTCTCCCTGCCCGTTCCTCTCTCTCTCTCTCCCTGTCCCTCCCTCTCCTTCTCTCCCT
>BOPN01000369.1:92500-95000 GCA_017312705.2 Penaeus japonicus
TCCCTCTGTCTCCCTCTGTCTCCCTCTGTCTCCCTCTCTCTCTCTCTCTCTCTCTCTCTCTCTCTCTCTCTCTCTCTCTCTCTCTCTCTCTCCCCCCCCCCCCCCCTCTCTCTCTCTCTCTCTCTCTCTCTCTCTCTCTCATACACACTAGCACATACATATCCCCTCCCCCTCCCTCGCCCACTCAACACTCCACACGATTCCAGAAAACAAGTGCAATATTAGCAATAGAAAGTTCGACTCCGTTCAGCATACGTGATCTCACTCGGACGTTGTCAGTTCTATTCTGCTTTTATTTTCCGTCTGCGAAGATTGTTCTTGTTTTGCTGCTGCTTCTGTTGTTGTTATTGTTGTTGTTTTAATCTCTCTTTTTTTTCTCTCCTACCCGCGGTGGAAAGATGTAGTTAGCCTTTCGTTGCATTTTGTTCTTTTGAGAGTGTGTCTTGCGGATTAGTTAGTGGGTCCGATGCCTAGAATAGAAGTGCACGTCGTTAGCTTCGACGGACACGTACGAGATTATCCAAGCAAGCAGCTGAACGGGGAAAATTGTCTGGGTGCTGTTTGCTTAGCATAATGTGCATGCGTCTGGCATTGCTCGTTACTGTTTGTACCCTTAACCCAACCCTCCCTCTGCCACCTCATCCCCCCTCTCCGCCTCATTCTCCCCTCTTCTCCCCCTTATCCCCCTATCCCACCTCTTACCCTTCTTCCTCCGCTTCCCCTTTTTAAAGACTTTCCTTCCCCCCCCCCCCCTACTCCTATTTAAAACCCCCTTCCCTCTTCCCCCTCTCCTCACCCTCACCCCCAGACAACGATGCACGTGCATGGCATCTCTATACAGAGATCGTCCTCATGGATATTATTTTATTTACGTCGGCAGTTGCAAGCGCACACGCTCCGCATCGGGAAGGGGTGCGTGCATGGCGTCTTATAGAAAGGTCGAAGAAATTATGGAGATCTTGCCGATTTTTCTGGCTAATGCTTTAAGTGTTTAGATATTTTAATAACTGTTTTATTTATTTATATATATTTTTTGAGTTGTGACTAATGAAATTACTCAATGTTGATTACTTGAGAAACGATTCGGGATTGTGTTGGCTTGAGAGAGAAAATGATGTTGAAAAGGACGTCAGCGCTATACATTTTTAAAAGCCTCTGGTGAGATTGCAGAGGAGAGTGACACCGACAGAGGAAGAATGTTGCCCGAGGAGGCGTCGTTTCAGGGGGAAGGAAGTGACACCGCGGCCGATGGATATTGGGATTGCGTGTCACGAGACTGTGATGTGCAGGCGCGTGTGGCACGGTCTGTTTGGACGGGCGAGGCAGTAGTTGGGCTGTGTGGCACCGCTGGTCTGTGTAGTCTCGTTGGTCTATGTGACACTGCTGGTGTATGTGCGATCATTGGTGTATGCGGTACCATTGGGCTGCATGACGCCAGTGGTCTATTGGCAACGCTGGTCTATATGGTGCCGCTAGTCTGTATGACACCACTAGTCTATGCGGCACCGCTATGGACACCGCTGGTCTATATACCTCCGCTAGTCTGTATACCACCGCTGGTCTATATACCATCGATGGTCTATATGGCACCGATGATCAGTATGGCATCGCTGATCTATATGAGCCCGTTAGTCTATGTGGCCACTCTGGTCTGTATGGCACCGCTGGCCTACATGACAATGCTTGCGTCCCGCTGGCTGCCAGAAAGGCTCTCTCGTACTGTTTATGCTCTTTAAGGTTCTCTACTGCTAACGAAGGCGGAAATGTGTTCCCAACTTCCCACGTGCGGCTTGGAACGTCGATGCCGCGATATCGATGGCTCGGGAATTCGCTACAAGGAAGGATCTCGTGAGGCGTGGAAGTCCGCATGTTGTCGATACCTGGGTGTGGCCGCATTGTTGTTGTTGTTGTGATTGTTGTTATTGTTTTTATTTGTTAGTTATTTATTTTTGGTGGTGGCGATGGGTTACGTGATCGTCCCACGTGCTTCATGGATACACGTGGTAGTCACGGACAAGAGGATTTCCACGAACACGCCTAATACTCAAGGGCTAGAAGGCTTCAGGGGCACACCTGATATATACGACCTGGTGGGTTTCACGGACAAGGGGGTTTCACATCAAGGGGTTACACGGACAAGGGGTTTCACAGGCACACCTAATAAACACGGCCGAGCTGGTATCCATTTTTCATAATACTCCCGAAACCGAGCGACGTATTATAACACAAGGGAATTCCACGCAAAGCTTCTATCACATGGATTATATAAAAAGGGGGTTATTGATATCGAGGCTAAATCATTAGCTTTTATTCGGTCGACTGCCAGCTGTTTGAGAGGAAAACGTTTGATGTGATGAAACGTTAGATGGGGATCGTGTTAGCATTGGATGTTCCAGGTACGAGGCTTTCGGATTTGTACGTGATTTGTCCCTTTTTTCGTGTCATCGTCGACGTCACCGCGGCTTTTTGTTTTGTTTTGATTGAGTTATTGGTAATAGAA
>BOPN01000369.1:112500-115000 GCA_017312705.2 Penaeus japonicus
CTGGAAAAGGTTGGGAACCGCTGCGCTAAATTAATTTACCGAAGAATGTATGAGCATTTATACAGCGGTTCGTGGAGCGGAAGATCCAGTGGGAGTCTTTTCATGGAAGCTCGAGGGAACTATCCAGCGGAGAGGCCGAGAGGTCACGGGGTCACAACGCGCGCGCGCGCACACGCACGCACGCACACACACACACACACACACACACACACACACACACACACACACACACACACACACACACACACACACACACACACACACACACACACACGCACATGCACACGCACACGCACACGCACTCACGCACACACACGCACTCACACACACACACGCACTCACACACACACACGCACTCACACACACACACGCACTCACACACACACACGCACTCACACACACACACGCACTCACACACACACACACACACACACACACACACACACACACACACACACACACACACACACACACACACACACACACACACACACACACACACACACACACACACACACACACACACACACACACACGCACTCACACACACACACACACGCACTCACACACACACACACACACACACACACACACACACACACACACACACACACACACACACACACACACACACACACACACACACACACACGCACACACACATACGAATGATATTAGTCAGTGAATAAAAAATTCTAGATAGATAACTGCATTGGATGCTGGAGTAAACAAATGAAAATGGCAGACAAAATGAATGAATAACCCCCTTTTATCCCGAGTTTCTCAAGTGGCATCTTAGAAGTGCAAAGCCTTTCAAGAGCTGAGATTTTTTCTTTAGTTAGTTTACCTGCAGTTTATGAATACAGTCTGCCTGCCTTTTTAAATGCCCTGACCTTGCCGTTTGTGGATGTATATATATATTTTTTTTGTTTCTATTTTTTCGTTTCTTTTTTCCATGGCAGATTTAGTGCAGGACAATCATGTAGGAGGAAATACGTTAATGGAATGCTTGCTGGAGGGTGTTGGAGAGTTAGAAATTTTAGGGAAATAGTGAAAGATATGAATAGATATCTAAGAAAAAAATAGAAAAGAAAGGAAAAGGAAAATAGAGAGCCTAGGTTGTGGTCGCCTTGTGGCTTTAGCGTTAACGTCGCTGACACCATTGCACTCTTGGCGTGTTTATATGAACCGTTCTTTTCTCCCTTTAATGGGAGGGTATCTCATCGTTCCCATGGTGATGCCTCTGTACGTTGGAAGCCTGCTCTGTGTTATGTAAGACTTGCATGAAAGTATCACGTTGTCGCGTTACGAGTACGGAGAATGGCGCTCTATCGAGTGAGTGGGCGGCGGGAGGCAGGCGTCCCTGAGGTGTTGTTGCTAGCTAGGCCTATGGCATGCCCCCCCCCTTCCTTCCTCACCCCCCTTCCCCCCATCTTGTATCTTTACCCCATGGCGTCCTCCTCATCTTCCTTCCTTCCTTCCTTCTTATTCCCTCCCGTATCCGTCCACTCTCTTCTCTCATTTTATTTTATTCCATACCCCTAAGCTCCCTTCTTCCTTTCCTCTTCATCTATGGATGTTATGCCTTAGCGCACCCCCCCCCCCCCCCTCCATCCCCCCGATTCCCCTCGGGCGGGAGGATGTGTCCATTGTGGAGCGTGTGCAACTTTGCTCAGCGTATACTCACACTGCAGATCGATACTTCCCCTCCCCTTCCCTCCCCTCCCCATCTCTCCCCACCCCACCCCGCTCGTCTTTTTCCTTTCTCTCTGCCTCCTTCCCCTCCCATCTCCATGCCATATCTCACCTTCCCTCTCTGGCCGAACTCCAGACCCCTCGCCACTCCCTCCACCCCTCCCCATTTCCCCCCCCCCCCCTTCCCACTTCTCCCCCCACCCCCCGGCCTCCACGCTTCCTCCCCCCTCGCATGGTGGTTCCGGTCGCCGACGGACGAGGCTTAACATATGCTAGGCCTGGCTCTCCTGCCTACTCGGACACGCCTCCATCCCTCGCTTCCTTCCCTCCTTCCCTCCTTCCCTCCTTCCCTCCTTCCCTCCTTTCTCTCACTACCTTCCTTTGCCGCCCTTCCATTCCTTTCCTTTCCTTTCTTTTTCTTTTTCTTTTTCTTTCCTTTTATTTCCTCTCATCCCTACCTCGCTCCCTCCCTCCCTTCATCCATCTATCCATCCATCATCCACCATCCCTTCATCCATCCTTCCACCCACTCATCCCTTCATCCATCCATCCATCCACCTCTCTAACTACATATCTTCATCCATCCATCCACCCACCCACTCACCCACCCATCCCTTCATCCATCCTTCCACCCACTCATCCCTTCATCCATCCATCCATCCACCTCTCTAACTACATACCTTCATCCATCCATCCACCCACCCACCCACCCATCCCTTCATCCATCCACCTATCTCTTCATCCATCCATCCAACCACCTATCCCTTCATCCATCCATCCACCCACCCATCCCTTCATCCATCCA
>BOPN01000369.1:130000-135000 GCA_017312705.2 Penaeus japonicus
AGGGATACAGAGAAGGGATACAGAGTAGGGATACAGAGAAGGGATACAGAGAAGGGATACAGAGAAGGGATACAGAGTAGGGATACAGAGAAGGGATACAGAGTAGGGATACAGAGAAGGGATACAGAGAAGGGATACAGAGAAGGGATACAGAGTAGGGATACAGAGTAGGGATACAGAGTAGGGATACAGAGTAGGGATACAGAGAAGGGATACAGAGAAGGGATACAGAGAAGGACAGAGTAGGGATACAGAGAAGGGATACAGAGAAGGGATACAGAGAAGGGATACAGAGAAGGGATACAGAGTAGGGATACAGAGTAGGGATACAGAGAAGGGATACAGAGAAGGGATACAGAGAAAGGACAGAGTAGGGATACAGAGAAGGGATACAGAGAAGGGATACAGAGAAGGGATACAGAGAAGGGATACAGAGAAGGGATACAGAGAAGGGATACAGAGAAGGGATACAGAGAAGGGATACAGAGAAGGGATACAGAGAAGGGATACAGAGAAGGGATACAGAGAAGGGATACAGAGAAGGACAGAGTAGGGATACAGAGTAGGGATACAGAGAAGGGATACAGAGAAGGGATACAGAGAAGGGATACAGAGAAGGGATACAGAGTAGGGATACAGAGAAGGGATACAGAGTAGGGATACAGAGAAGGGATACAGAGTAGGGATACAGAGTAGGGATACAGAGTAGGGATACAGAGAAGGGATACAGAGAAGGGATACAGAGTAGGGATACAGAGAAGGGATACAGAGTAGGGATACAGAGTAGGGATACAGAGAAGGGATACAGAGAAGGGATACAGAGAAGGGATACAGAGAAGGGATACAGAGTAGGGATACAGAGTAGGGATACAGAGAAGGGATACAGAGAAGGGATACAGAGAAGGACAGAGTAGGGATACAGAGTAGGGATACAGAGTAGGGATACAGAGAAGGGATACAGAGTAGGGATACAGAGAAGGGATACAGAGTAGGGATACAGAGTAGGGATACAGAGGAGGGATACAGAGAAGGGATACAGAGAAGGGATACAGAGAAGGGATACAGAGTAGGGATACAGAGTAGGGATACAGAGAAGGGATACAGAGAAGGGATACAGAGTAGGGATACAGAGTAGGGATACAGAGAAGGGATACAGAGTAGGGATACAGAGAAGGGATACAGAGAAGGGATACAGAGTAGGGATACAGAGTAGGGATACAGAGAAGGGATACAGAGAAGGGATACAGAATAGGGATACAGAGAAGGGATACAGAGTAGGGATACAGAGTAGGGATACAGAGAAGGGATACAGAGAAGGGATACAGAGTAGGGATACAGAGAAGGGATACAGAGTAGGGATACAGAGTAGGGATACAGAGAAGGGATACAGAGAAGGGATACAGAGAAGGGATACAGAGAAGGGATACAGAGTAGGGATACAGAGTAGGGATACAGAGTAGGGATACAGAGTAGGGATACAGAGAAGGGATACAGAGAAGGGATACAGAGTAGGGATACAGAGAAGGGATACAGAGAAGGGATACAGAGAAGGGATACAGAGTAGGGATACAGAGTAGGGATACAGAGAAGGGATACAGAGTAGGGATACAGAGAAGGGATACAGAGAAGGGATACAGAGTAGGGATACAGAGAAGGGATACAGAGTAGGGATACAGAGTAGGGATACAGAGAGAAGGGATACAGAGAGAAGGGATACAGAGTAGGGATACAGAGTAGGGATACAGAGAAGGGATACAGAGTAGGGATACAGAGAAGGGATACAGAGAAGGGATACAGAATAGGGATACAGAGTAGGGATACAGAGAAGGGATACAGAGAAGGGATACAGAATAGGGATACAGAAGGGGTCTGAGTAGGGATACAGAGTAGGGATACAGAGAAGGGATACAGAGAAGGGATACAGAGAAGGGATACAGAGGAGGGATACAGAGAAGGGATACAGAGTAGGGATACAGAGAGAAGGGGATACAGAGTAGGGATACAGAGTAGGGATACAGAGTAGGGATACAGAGAAGGGATACAGAGAAGGGATACAGAGTAGGGATACAGAGTAGGGATACAGAGAAGGGATACAGAGAAGGGATACAGAGTAGGGATACAGAGTAGGGATACAGAGAAGGGATACAGAGAAGGGATACAGAGTAGGGATACAGAGTAGGGATACAGAGAGAGGGAGAGAGGGAGAGAGGGAGAGAGGGAGAGAGAGAGAGAGAGAGAGAGAGAGAGAGAGAGAGAGAGAGAGAGAGAGAGAGAGAGAGAGAGAAGGAGAGAGAAGGAGAGAGAAGGAGAGAGAGAGAGGGAGGGAGGGAGAGAGAGAGGGGAAAGGGGAAAGGGAAAGAGGGAAGGAGAGAGGTGGGGAAAGGAAAAAAGAAAGAAAGAAAGGGAGGGAGGGAGGGAGGGAGGGAGGGATGGATGGATGGATGGATGGAAGGAAGGAAGGAAGGAAGGAAGGAAGGAAGGAAGGAAGGAAGGAAGGAAGGAAGGAAGGAAGGAAGGAAGGAAGGAAGGAAGAGAGGTCGAAACAGAAAGAGATAAGCAGGCAAACAGAGCAGGGAAAGGAAAAGGAAAAAAAGAAAGATAGAAAGAAAACGTGGGGGAACATTATCGCCGCCTTATATTTCCAGAATTTAGATAGCCACTTGGAGGTCGTTGTAGCCCCAGCGGAGGAATGCAGAGGGAGGCTGAAAGAGAGAGAGAAATGAGTCTGGCTCCGTTTGTTTACGTTTTATGGCGTTTTGCTCGAGCGTGACGTATGGTTATAACTCTCCCTTGGCTGCCTCTCCCACAGTTTCATCGCCTTGTGAGACAAGCCGGAAGGCACTTGTACTGTGTGCGGGGGATTGTTATCGGGCGCGGAGGCTTCCTCGTTGATTAACTTGCTGATTAGTCTGATAGATATGACATGCATGAACTTGTACATATACACGTCCAAGCACATGTTTCTGCAATTATGCAGAAACGCACATTAGAATTGCTATATCTACACCTCAGATAGATAATAATAATAGATGAAAGAAGAGCGATACGCGCAATGACAGATAATCACATACTGGCACACCAAAAAACAACTCGTAACCCCAACAACACTGAAATCCCTTTACACGATTTCAATATCAAAGGCAGACGATAGGAGTGATGGTGATAAAATACAGCAAAAGCTTGACATAGAATGAAATATTTGACACTATCTAGTCCTCAAATTCCTTCTGTATCCTGAAAGCACCGAGTCCAAGCAAATAGATTTCGATCAAGAAATCATTTCAATTTAATCGCTACAAATGGAAGGTGTGACAGTCTCGACCTTGTCCTAAATGCCAGCCGGCTCCGCAAGATAAAGATCACTTCGTACTCAAGTGACCACTTACACGATTAGCCGAGGGACGTGCTGTGAGATGCTGCTGGTGGAAAGATTTTCAGAATTAAAAGGTGGAGAAAATTAAATCATATTCACCTTTTTCTCCAACTACTCCTCCTCCTCCTCCTTCTCCTCCACCCCCCCCTCATTTTACCTTTCCTCCCCCTTTCTCCTTCCTGCCCCCTCCCCCCCTTTCTCCTTCCTGCCCCTCCTCCCCCCTTCCTATTCTCGCCTACCTTTCTTCTCTTCCCCCTCCCATTGCTCCTGTACTTTCTCTCTAGTCTTTTTGATCTTCCCATTCTTTCCTTTTCTCCATTGTCCCTCCCGTCACCCCCCACCCCTTTTTCTTCCCATGCTCATCCCTCTCTCCTATTCTTTCTCTCGCCTTTCCCTTCACCTCCCCTTTCCTTCCGTTTCCCCTTCTCCTTCTCTTTTCTCTTCTCTTCTCTTCTGTTCTGTTCTCTTCTGTTCTGTTCTCTTCTATTCTGTTCTCTTCTCTTCTCTTCTCTTCTCTTCTCTTCTCTTCTCTTCACTTCTCTTCTCTTCTCTTCTCTTCTCTTCTCTTCTCTTCTCTTCTCTTCTCTTCTCTTCTCTTCTCTTCTCTTCAATTCCTTTCCCTTTCCCTATCTTCCCCCTCCTCTCTTCCTTTCCCCTACCTCTCCCTTCTCCCTACCTTCCCCCTTCTTCCCTCTCACCTTCCCCTTCCACTCTTTCCCCTATCTTCCCCCTCCTCTCTCCCCTTCCCCTACTCCTCCCCTTTCCCTACCTTCCCCCTCATTCTCTTCTTTTTTCTTCCCTTTTCCCTCACACCTTCCCCTTCCACTCTTTCCCATACCCCTTCCCTTTCCTTGTCGTCCCCTTCCTTTTCTCCCCCTTCTCCTACCTTTGCCCTCCTCCTCTCCCCTTCACCTTGCCCTTCACCTTGCCCTTCCCCTTGCCCTTCCCCTTGCCCTTCCCCTTCCCCTTCCCCTTCCCCTTCTCTCCTCGACTTTCTCCTTTACCTCTACTAGCTTCCTTTACTTAGCCTTTGGGAGTCCCAGCGTGGGAATTCTGAAGTTCTTAATCAAGATTTTATCGCGGTGTTTCATCGATGTCGTTGCTTTTGTTATTGTTGTTGTTGGCTGGCCTTTTCTTCCACGATTCAAGGCGAGTCGTATTCAGGTCAATGATTATGTATTTTATAATTGTCTTCTGGGTAATCATCATCATCATCATCATCATCAAAATGATGATGATAGAAATGAAGTGATAGCAATGTTCATGCCGATGATAACACTAATAATGATAACACTGATATTTATAATCATGGTAATAAAAAACGCAAATAATAGCGGGAAATCATAATAGCCATTATCAAGTCGACAGCGTCTATATATTCTACTGTTATACAACAAGAAAAAAACAACTCAGCTCCTAAAAGTTAGTTGAGACAATTAAAACTTTTGCACTTCTCGCAAAGAAACAACGTGTCTGAAAGTGGGGCGGTGGACATACGAGCACAAAATCAAGAGAAGCGAAATAATGGCTGGATGAAGCAAGAGGTAAGAAAATAATAGACTCGAATGAAGGCCTGAGGAAGCTTGAAGGAAAAAGAAAAACGATAAACTCGACGAATATTGAGTTC
>BOPN01000369.1:157500-160000 GCA_017312705.2 Penaeus japonicus
GTCTTCCTCCTCCTCCTCCTCCTCCTCCTCCTCACCTTCACCTTCCTACTACCCCGCCCACACCTGGATCCCCTGCATGAGGCTACAGCCCGTGTAGCCACCCTCTAACCCCCCCCCCCCCCTTCTAACGATCGAATGCATTTCGCGAATCACTTCTTCACCCCCCCCCCCCCACTGATTCTGTGATTGCTCACATTGCAAGGGATTTGCAAAATCAGGAGTGGGAAGAGGTAAGGAGTGGGAGGAGGGGGAAGAGGGGAGGGGAGGGGAGGAAGTTTGGGGATAGTGGAGGATGAAGTAAGGAAGGGGAAGAGGTGAGGAGTGGGAGTAGGAAGAGGAGTAGAGGAGGAGGAGCAGAGGAGGAGGAGGAGTGGTAGAGGAGGAGTGAGTACGGGAGGAGGAGAGGGGAGGGAGTACGGGAGGAGGAGAGGGGAGGGAACGGATAATGCATGCGGGGGCAGGGGATCAGGTGTATGGCATTAGGACGCCGATGGTGAAGCTTAGCGTCTTGAAAGAGAGGCGGAAGTCGCTCTAACCGAGGTCGGCGGCGCCAGCATCTCCGGCGTGAGTCACCTCTTCTCGGTCTGTCTGTCTGTCTGTATGACTTTGCCTCGGTCTTCTCTGTGTGTTTCTCCTCTGTCGCTGTCTTTATCCCTGTCTGTTTGCTTGTGTGCCTGTGCGTTTGTGCGTCTTTTTCGCCCGCATAACTGTCTTTCAGTCTATCTTTATTTTTTCTGTGTCTTTACGGTCTGGTTGTCACTGCCCATGTGTTTGCCTCTCGAAGTTGCTATGTCTCATTGCCCTCTCCTCTCCTCTCCTCTCCTCTCCTCTCCTCTCCTCTCCTCTCCTCTCCTCACTTCACTCCTCACCATTCCCCCACGTCTTATCTCATCTCCTCATTTCTCTCCTCTCTCCATTTTACTCGTCTATTTCTTCCTCTTTTATTTTGGGGGAGGGGTGATTTCTCTGCATTGTATTTGCGTCGTCGAAAACAAAACAAGGACAACAAAAACGTTTCTCTGACCTTTTGGCGAACGTTTGTTGTGGAGTTTGAGCGATTTCCTTCCTTGGGCGGATGGCGATTTTGAGATTTTGTCTCTTGATGGTTCTCTTTTGTCTTTTCTTGTGTCCAAAGTCTCTCCTAGGATTTATCGAGCTGGATTGCACTTCGCCTCAACAAGAAGAAAAAGAAATACAACTACTACTACTACTACTACTACTACTACTACTACTACTACTACTACTACTACTACTACTACTACTACTACTACTACTACTACTACTACTACTATTATTACTACTACTACTACTATTATTACTACTACTACTACTACTACTACTGCTACTACTACTACTACTACTATTACTACTACTACTACTACTACTACTACTACTACTACTACTGCTATTACTACTACTACTACTATTACTACTACTACTACTACTACTACTACTACCCTACCAAAATACAACAAAAATCTCGCCTAATGTGAGACACTGAGAAAAGAGAAAAATAAAGAAAGAACAAAAAAAGAAAGAAAGAATGGAGAAGACGAATGAAAGAAAGAAAATAAATAGATAAATAAAAAAGTACCAAAAAGGAAGGAAGTTCTAAAGAAAAAGAAACACGGGTTCGATAAGGGGGGGGGAGAAGAAAGGGAGGGGGGATTGGAACACAAAGGAAAGGGAGAAGGGATTGGTGGGAAGAGGAAGCGGGATTCGCGAAAGCCGTGAGGGGGGGGGGGGATTAGGGAGCCGGGGAAGCGGGAGTCGGAGGGAGAGGAGAGTAATGTGTTGTGTGTAGTGAGAGGAGGTGGAGAGGGAGGGAGGGAGGGAGGGAGGGGTAGATAAAGGGAGAGAGGATAAGTTAGAGGAGGAGTAAGTAGGTAGAGGGGAAAGGGAATAAGTGTTGGGGAGGGAGGGAAGGGAGACAGGGAGATAGGACTAGGGGTAGAAGGTGAAGAAAGGAGAGGGGGGCTAGGAATAGGGAGAGAGGGAGGGAGGCGAGAGCACCTCCCTCCCTCCCTTCCTCCTTCCACCCCTTTCGCACAGGTGGAGAGGCGCAACAGTACATGCGGTCCCCGGGCCCACCGCCCACCGCGCCTGCGCATCGCCACGCCTAGGCCGAGACTCGTGAAGACGGATTAAAGACACGTGCGCGGAAGGCTCGCGGCGAAGGACAAGGGGAGGCGCCAGTCAAGGAGGAGGGAGATGGGGGGGGGAAGGGAATCATTGAAGAACTGAGGAGGAAGTTGGGGGGAGGAATGGGGAGGGGAGGTATTGGTCAGTGGAGATGAATGTGTTTTTGTTTGTTTGTTTGTTTTAAGGTACGTGTGTGTGTGTGTGAGTGTTTGTGCGGCATCTTGATAACAGGTTTGTGATCATGCTGCTGTTGTCTGCGCGATGAAACGCTCGTCAATTTGATGATATCAGCGGGGACTCTGTGATATGATTAATTTGTTATTAATTAATAACCATGATCGTTATGGCCACTGTGATG